>JAECWJ010000594.1:2730000-2787500 GCA_018150375.1 Drosophila sturtevanti
CCTCTTTGTGTGTGTGCGTGTGTGTGTGTGGTTTGGTCTCAGGTCTCGCATTAACTTGAATGGCCATTAAAACAAATTACAAACATATTATAATTATATATAAATTATAATAATAAATGCAATGCATTTGCAAGTAATGCCCAAAACGGAACAAGGGAGGGGGGGGGGGGGAGGGGGTGTAAGCCAGTGGCAAAGCCAGTCAACTTGGATGGAGGGGTTGATGTAGGGGATGATGGAGGGGTTATTGGCCAATGCTTGCTGCGCACTCGCACAAATAAATTGGTAATAAAATGTGAAAAATAGCGTCATTTAAAATATTAAAATGGCATAAATAAATGTAAAATAAATAAATAAAAATAATAATACTGCAGTGGACGATATACCCCATCCCTCTCTCTCTCTCTCTCTCTCTCTCTCTCTCTCTGTGTTTATCCAGCCCTGCTCCGGTAACCCTTCTGTGACCATCATTTGATTCTCATACTCAGTCACATATGCATATGGTAATAATTCATCGTAATTCGTTTAATATGATTTACAAAAGAAATAAAAATGAACGGGGGCCGACAGATTTATTGGCATTTGCCTTGAACGGGTTAAGAATGGGGGTACAAGAAAATTGTGTGGCGGGGGGTTGGGGTCGTTTTAGGTAGGTGAAGAAGAAAGCAAAAGAAAGCCGCTCTTCACTCAAACAAAGAGGAAAGAGGGTTGAGATAAAAATTTTTTTTTTTGGCTCCCTTGTCTGTTGGTTTAAGAATTGGGGTTTGGGGTTAAGTATGTATAATGCGTTGCAAGGAGGGGGGGAGGGGTGTATTTGCTTTATTGTTGGTCAACTGAGGCGATTCTTGATGCGACACTGAAAGAAATTATAAGGAATTTTTGATTTTCAATACTTATACATATTTATATACAATATTTACATACATATATAATATAATTATATTTATTTATAAAATCAGGGCAAATTTATATATATTTTAAATCAGAAAATCTATTTTTTAAATACACACAAGCACATAAATACTCTTACTACTGTTCTTAAATGAGAAAATAAATTGGCAAATTTTTTTTAAATTTAACTTATTAGGCTGGGTTAAAATGAGACAAAATTAGTTGTAGAAATTTTCCAAAATTTTTAAATATTTTTTGTTTTTTTTTTTCGGAAAAGAATTCCCTATATATTTTCATCATATATCCTTAAAAGGACTTAGAAGAATTTCCTGTATATTCTTAATATATATTCTTAATATATTCTTATCACACAAACCTTAAAGTACTTAAAAGAATTTCCTATATATCCTTATCACATATTCTTGAAGGAACTTTAAAGAGGTTTTTATATAGCCTTATGACAGATTCTCAATAGAATTATTGGGTCAATATTTAAATAAATTTGTTAAATTTTGAAAAAGATAAAATAAGTCAAAAAATTTTGATAGTTTTTGGGAATTTACCTAACGTTTTTTGAGAAGAATTCTCTAAGGATTATTTAAGGTCAATAAATCCTTAGAGGAATATATATATATATATGCATATATATAAGCAGCAATTAACTATGTTTTAATACCTTCGATAAATTTCTATTTCTATATCTATATCATTCTCTTTAAACACATAAAATATCAGTGTAAAATCTTTACTTTAAATGACAAGAAATATAGATAACTCTATGTCAAAACAACTTATTATGTTTTCCAGGGTATCAGAGACTCTTGTAACTCTAATCCCCCATCTCTTCATTTAGGGTAAAATAGAAACTTGTAAAATTTTTCGAAATAAAACTTATAAAACTATTGGACTCAAAATATTTCGTATTTCTAGTTGTATATGAAAAGTGATTTGATATTTATAGTGCATATATACATACAAACATAGATATAAGAAGCAATTGAAATTGATTGGCACTTGTCATTTTTTTCAAGTGTACTTTAGTTGCCTTAACCCATTCATATTCGTTCAACATGCTCCATTACCATGACGCCCTCACTACAATCCAAGTATTCCCACACACTCCCTCTCTCTCTCTCTCTTTCTCTCTCTCTCTCTCTATCCTTTTGACTATTTTCACACACTGCGAGTGTGTGTGTGTGTGTGTGGGAGGAGGTTAGGGAAGTTATATATATATATATATATATTTTTTTTTTTTTTTTTTCCTTTTTCTGCCTCAACAGACTTACAAGCATTTTTGTTTTCTGCAATGTCCTCGCCATTTTTTCGCCGCATGAATATTTTTCGCAATCTATTTGCTTTTTATTTGTATTTATTTATATTTGCTAGCTGAATTTTTACGGCTGTCTTTCGTAGATGTTGTCGGTTGTCGGTTGTCGGGTTATATTGTAGCAGACCCCCGAATATCTTCAAATTTAACTCCAACTCCAACTCCCAGTTCCCTGTTTCCAGTTGCCATTTTGCCAGCATCAAGTGAAGGGAACGAGGAGGTGGAGCGTTACCGCCTTCAGCTTTGCCTTCACTTTAGCCATTTTGCTGTTTTTCCCAATAAATTGTAAGTAATAAACTGGCAATTGGTTTGGCGGCAAAGTCGGGACTGCCGCGCCCAAAGCATTTTTTTCTTCTTCTTCTTCTTCTTTTCTGTGACTTTGACTTTTACTTCCTTGATTTGGTTTGGTTATTTTCCTTTTTATTTTTCTTTTTTTTTTTTTTGTTCTCCTTTTGCTGTCCAAAATCAAAGCCAAATGTCTGGAAAGCTGTCGCCATACGACAAAATATATAGAAGAAAAGAGTGAGAGATAGAAGAAGGGAAAGAGAGAGCAAGAGAGAGAGAGAGAGAGAGAGTGTTAGATGGAAAGAGTAAAGTAGAGTTGAATAAGAGGAATTCAGAGTTGAGGCTTCTGCCTTTGGCTTGTCCATTTGACACTCGAGTTAAGAGTCTTGAACCCGCTTGCCGACTTATCGACATGTTGGAATACATGTTTTGACAGCTTTTATGGCGTGTTTACAAGGACATGATCCGCTTGTAGCAACACACACACACACACACACACTAAATAGAAGTGAAATACACTTAGGGATAAACCAACATTTGTATACCCTTTTTAGATCATATAAACAAAAAAAAGATACTTTCTTTTCTATATTTTTTATTCATTAATTGCAGGTAAATTGTTGCTTCTTAATATATATGTATACATATATGTATGTATATATTTAATCAATTGTTTATGGGTACAGATATCTTGATATAGGCCATGGCGTTCATGTGAAAAAGAGGACATTAGCTAAAAGATATCCTTGCTGCTATTGCTGTTGTTGTTGCTATTGTTGTCTTGATGCTTTTATGGCTCAGCCTGGGTTTTTCTATGCCTTGGCATTGCGCGCCCGCCCATTCTGTTAAGCAAAGTTCACATAAAATAGAATTTTATATGACTGAAAAATGTAAATCATGTAAGACAGAAGTCAAACCCGAAAAAAACAGAAAAAAAAACAGAAAAGACACACACATCCTTGCTGATTATGAACCAAAATGTCTGTGCCCAAAATGGACAACATAGATTTACCCTGTCCATTACAATACATTCTTATGGGTCATGTCTTGTCTCGGATATGCAATCCCATTTAATGCCAAAACAGAGATCAACGATTTCTACATAGCATACACTTTAATCAGTGTGGGAAAAATATATAAATATACATTTATTTGTATAAAAATAAAGAATAAATGCTTAAGATTTGTAGAGTTAATCAACATTAACGAACTAGTCAGTTATAGATATACATTTAATGTTTTAAAATATCAAAACTGCAAATACAATTTGATAGTTTATTGCATTTTAAATTTGTTAAATACTTTTAACGAACTTAATTATGTAAATTTACAAATGTTCTAATTTCAACCTTTCGAAAGCGAGAGGCGTGGGAGGAGGGGAACTCCTATCACGAATGGTAATGGTGATGTAACAACAAATTGTAAATTTTGATTAGTTTTAAACAAATGTACATTTAAGAAAATAAGTTAAAGTACAGCCAGTTAAAAAAGTTTGCTAATTACAATCAATATTTCGAACATTTCTCATCATTATTTTTTGCTTGTAATAAAAACAGAAAAAAAAACGTTCATAAAAACTAGTTAGTGAGAAAGTTTTCAAACAAACATTTCATTTTTATTGTGATGAAATGTAACCCGTCCGTTATTTATATAATTTTAAACATGATTTGATTTAATTTTGACATTATCAACACTGGATCTTAAATACTGCAAAAAGTTTTTGTTTATTGAATTATGCATTAAAGAATACAATAAGACATTTAATTTTGATTTAGAATATGTGTAAGTACGTATGTATATATGTATAAGCTTACTGCATGTTAAAGAAAAGCTTTTAATCTCTTTTGTTAATTTTCATTCTACTTTGCACTGTCTTAATCCGTTCTTTTTAATGCGCTTTTTTCTTTCCTCCAGCAGTGATGCCCGTTTTTGTTGTGATATTGTTAAACAGCTGACAGCGGGAATTTTGCTAGCTCTTTCAAGCTAGTTTTACATATATATGGACTTAGCTTTTTTAGGCTCTGTTGAATCGACAGCACTGTTAGAATTTTTGACCATCTCCCACTCTCTCTCCCGCTCTTTTTCTTAATGTCGCCGGCGGCCGGTGCGTAGTTAATTGAAAAGTTCAATAGTTTTAATTTTTATTCGCATTTAAAATCGTCTATAACCCGAATGTGTATTATGTTAACAAAGTGCGTAACGTGAGCTTTATGTTGGTGTTAACAACATGTAAATCGGTTCGGTTGGTGAAAAATTAATTTAATTGTCCACCTTTTTTTTTTGTGTAAAGTGAAGTTGGCTGCGGGAGGCTGCAAGTGTCTCATTTTGGTGTTCTCTTAATGCATATACATACATGCACATATACATATGCATACATATGCTCATAAGTGAAGTGTGTGCGTGAGCTTTTTTTTGGTGTTTATATATGTATGTACATATGTATGTATATCTCTATATCCGTTTAGTTGTTAATTAGTCTAGTGCATTATAATATTGTCGTGTTTTGTTTTTTTTTTTTTTTTTTTTTTTTTTGGTGCTTTTTCTATAACGTGAAGTTGGCTGCGGGTGGCTGCAAGAGTCTCATTTTGGTGTTCTCCTAATGCATATGCATACATACATACATATATACATATATCTCAAAAGGAAAGTGTGTGCGTGAGCTTTTTTTTGGGGTGTTTATAGATGTATGAATGTATGTACATACATATGTATATCCGCTTAGTTGTTAATTAGTCAAGTGCATTATAATATTGTCGTGTTTTGTTTTTGTTTTTTTTTCGGTGTTTTTTCTATAACGTGAAGTTGGCTGCGGGTGACTGCAAATGTCTTTTCTTTTTGGTTTTTTTTTCATGTGTGTGAGTGAAAAAGATAAAGAGACGTATTATTCTTATTGGATATAATGGTAAGATATGCTCTTCATGTATTTTATATTAATATATTATATTAATTTGATTAAAAGTTTCTTTAACAAAAAACAAAGACAGTATCGATGTAATCGATATCTTAATCGATACCTTATCGATTGCGTTAACTTAAGAATACTTGCAAATCGCAATCGCCAAGATCGGAAACTATTCTTAAAGTTGCTTTTTGGCAATGTGCGCTTTCCTTTTAAATATATTAAAAATGCGTGTTGGATGCAGGAAAACGAGAAAGGGGAAAATGATGCGAAAAGTCAATGGTCGCGAAATCGGAATACGTAACAAATTCGAAAGAAATTGAAAATTGCAGGCAATATGAAAGTATGATGTTGACCCCTCAAACCCCCTCCCCGACTTAACAATTTGCTACATGCCAAGAACAACTGTCCGTCCGTTAGTCTGTACGCTCGTCTACAGCTTCTCAACCAGTTGGACATAATGTAATTTCCCGAAGCATTCCCTAGAGTAACCAGCAAAATAAACAACAACAATAACAATAAAGAATGCATGTTGAAGGGTTGTACAAGCTAAATAGAAAGAGAGAGAGAGAGAGAGTGCGAGAAAGGGAGAGCATGCGACGTTAGGTGGGCGTATAAGGTTGATGGGGCGTGACTATCTACGCGTGCATTGACATAAGATACATTATTGCAAATTGTTTCGATTTCATAAGAAATTTTCTCAACAAATCCTTGTACGACATTTTTCGCCATGTGCCAAATGCTAAGAAATGATTCGAGTTGGGTCGAATCAGACAGAGAGGAAGGAGGCAGGAGGAAGAGGGAGAGTGGCAAGGATTTCTCGACATGCAATCACATGTCGCTATCCCGTGCCCCCCAACCACCTTCTTCTCTCTTCATCACATTTTATTTCATTTGTCGTGCATTTGTTTCGCTTGATTTTTTTTTTTGCTTGTTTTTTTTGCCTGTTTATTTTAGTATCCTAAAAATCCTGCAAAAGGATCAATGGAGCAGGCCACTTGCTGCCTTTTGGCTGCTGCCCAAATACAAAAACAACAACATTTTTTTTTTTTTTTGTTTTTCATTTAACAAAATGAGCTGTGACTTGTGCGAGAGTTGCAAAAGAAAGTAGAAGAAGAAGAAGAAGAAGAGGGAAAATCAATGGGAATTGTGGCCAAAAGGAAATCATTTCTTATTGAATCCGGATATCGTGATGGTGGTAGTGGCATCATCTTCTCTTCTCTTGATATGTATAAAAAAAAGAGGCCAACAGATGAATGAGCAGTAGAAAGAGGCAGACAGGAGGAGAGACTCTTGGAGTCCTGAAGTGGATTGGGATAAAGAGTAAATCTCTAGGTAAATGCCTCCTAATAGAGTAGACATTATGTATATATATTTTTTGTGTTGGCTTTGAATCAATGAAGAGACTACAAATCAATCAAATGTCGCTAACAAATTGTTCCTATGGGAACTATGTATGTATACATACATATATCCAGGAGATCCATATATAGATGCATATATGATAAATATAGGCACAAAATAAAATATTGTAATAATGTTTAAGTTGATTTCGTTTATTTGCCTTTGGCATTCAATTTATAAAATATATAATAAATATTTGAAAAATAATATATTATAAATATGTATATACACATACATACATATGTATATATATCCAAGTAAAAATTTATAATCTTAAATGGATAAGTTAAGGTATATTTTCTGCTATTTCTTCTATCTGTTTAAATGCAGTTAATTTTAAATTCTTTTACCAATCAACACCTTTTTTTTGTTGTTGTTTTTACTTAAACCACCTTTCCAATTAATGATAGTAAAACTTATTTCGTTTACATATATACTAACAAATACTTGAATTATCCCCCCACCCCTCATTCCTCTCACACACCAACTCTAATCCAAGACAGAGCTTCAGCTAAATGTAAGTAAAACAGTTTCTTAATGGACCACACACATGTTTGGATGGTGTGTGTGTGTGTGTGTGCATGTGTGTGTAAAACCGCACAGATTTGCACTTGACAGTTGCCACAGCTGCAGTTCAAGTAAGTATAAATAAATGAACACATATTTTCATTCATACAAACAAACACATATACATATGTATACATACATATATGTATATATATATATATATATATAATCAACAGCTGTCTTTTATTGAAAATAGAAATAATGATAAAGATTGGCATGTGTGTTTACTTAGTGACTTTGTGTTATTTTCTCAGTTGCATTTCAAAATGGATCTTGGAAAATTGTAATGAACATTTCTAGTTATTACATAGATATGAAACATATATACATACATACATACATACATACGTATATGGGCATTTCCAGCTAGATTTGTAAAAAAGTTTTTGGATATATTCAGAAAAAAAATAAGAACAAATCGGATGTAAGGATTTTGCGATGTAGCCCAATATATGGCTTGGCGTGACGTTAAGGAAATTCCCGAAGGAAAACAATTGTTTTAAATTGGATTAAAAAGCACCTTTAACCCAAAATACAGCTTTAATAAAATAAATAAAACATATGTAATTAATATGTAATAACTTTGGAGTCCTTATATAAACATAGTTTTTTTTAAATAAAAAAAAATTTCTATATAGTAAGTGATAATATAGGAAAATATAGGATTCAATAATAAGAATAAGAAAAATCATATAGAAACACATTTCTACATATGTTGATATTAATTAAATATTTAATAACATTGTATTAGGGTATCATTTTCGTTGAAAATTCCATCTTTATTAGCAGTTCTGCATCATTTTTATATATGCAAGAGAAAAAAATACCCCCGAATCTGGCGTGACGTTACGCACTTTGACAGTTGAAAAAAAAAACCGATTTGAAATTGATTGGATTTATTTAGTTTAACCAATTAGGCTAATAAAATTTGCTTTAATTTTAAAAATTCCCACACTTCAGTATTGAAGTAATTAGAAAAAGTGTTTTTTTATCAGCAAAAATAAACCAAAATTATACCGGTAACTGATATATCTTTGCTCCTTTATATATTTTTTCCAAAAAATGATAACTTTAAAAAAAGGATTGCAATGAGGAAATAATTCTACAATTACTTTTTGAAAATTAAATCGTATATAGAAGATGCAAAATTGACGAATACATAAACTTGAACTTTGAACCTCGATATTTCCCAATCGCAATATAGGAGGAAAGCTCCAAACTCTTCAATTCAATCAAATTTGATTGTTTCTCTTTCACATAGAAAGAAAGAAAACATCATCCCGATTAAACGACTATTTTAATATAGCTCCTATAGAATATACTTCTGGACACTTTAACGAAGTTTTAGCTTGTTCTTATTTGCTATTCCCGAAATATATGTAATTAGCAGTCCTCGTTTACTCTTTAATGGTTTTTGATAAACTGCAGTCGGCCCTCGATTATCCGTGATCCGGTCAACCGGTAACCCCAATTAACCGTGATGGCCAAAGATAAGTCTATTGGTTTTTTTTTTTTTGCAAGGTTTTAATTTGTTTTCTTCGATTAACCAGAATTTTTTTATTTACTTCAACTTCATACATATACAATACAATAAAGATGAAAACGGGGAATTCCCTTGTTACACGACTTTTTTTTAAGAAGTTGTGAACTTTTTGTCTCATGTTATCAGTAGAAAATTAAATATATATATATAGTTTCGATTAACCGTGAAAATTGATTATTCGTAATGCTCCTGGTCCCGATCATCACTGATAATCGAGGCCCGACTGTATATAGAGATAATCTGCAAGGGTATACGAATTTTAGCACTGCAGAAGGAGGTGGCCGGCCCATCATTCTAGTTTTGAATGTATTTAATGGATTTTTTTGGCGGCGAAGGTCAATAAATAATTAAATACCATTCATATCAAGTCAAGAGTAATTCTTTTATATTTAAAAATCATCGCCAAGCACACTCACATTTATCAATTTTTGTGTGTGAGTTGTTGTTGTCGTTGGTTGTTGTTTTGTTTTTATTTTATTTTTGCGTCTCCTCTTGCATTTCAAATTTATGCGTTTGAGTTTCGCTTCAGCGATTTCTTCTTTTGCTCGATTTGTGAATGAATAAATATATATACATATATATATATATATATATATATATATATATATATATATAAATATATATATATATTTATATGTATGTCTGGGTGAATAATAAAAATTTTGTTATTTGTGCAGTAAATAATATCGCGCATTGTTGCCACAATTAACATGTTTTTAATTAGCACAGAATTGATTTATGTCACACCATTTTTAAATTGCACACATACACACACACACACACATAGAGAGAAAGAGAGAGAGAGACTCTGACATAGAGATTTCCATTTCAATATTATTTTTAAATGCAATTTTTCAAGAATTTTTATAAATAAATAAAACACAGACACGCAACATTTATACATATTTCGATTTTCGTTTGGCGCAGCAATTGGAGAAAGATGAATGTTTATTAATATAGGTGGTAGAGGGGGTTAGAGGGGTGTAGAGGTGGGTGAATCAGAGCTATATCAAATGGCATTTGTCTGACAGACATATGTATGTATGTATGTATATAGCACCTTATATGTATGTATGTACATATGTATGCACACGATGAAATCATTTATCGAACGCACAATTCTTGTCTATCTTTTTTTTAATTATTTTACATTAAAAATTTAATTTACCTAATTTTTTTATTTCTTAAATTTTTTCTATTTTTATATAGATAAGAGAATTGCATTTGATCTTTGCTTAATCGATAATATATTTAAATTATTTTTAATAGTCCCGGAATTGAAAAACTTTTAAGCATTTTTTAAAAAATTATATTTTATTATTATTATTATTACTATTATTATTTTTATTATTATTATTATAAGGAACACTTTATTTCAGATAAGTTTTAATATTTCACAAGTGAAGAAGTTACAAAAAAATAAGAGTACAGGCCCTGACCCTTTTTGCTTAAACAATTAATACAAATAATAGCACATCATGAAATTTATTTTAAGGAAACATAATATGAAGGTGGAAAAATATGCAAAAACCTCATAAAAATAGAAAAATAATAAATATATTAAATATATATTTGAGATATTTAAAGAAAAATAAAGATATAAAAACATAAAGTTAAATAAAGTCAATAAGAAAGACTGATTCATGAGAAAAGATTTTAATTTATATCAACTTTAGTTTTACAAATGTTTAAATTAGAAAATCAGTCAGTTATATACCTACATACATATATGAACATATGTCTGTAAATAGGGGAAAACCACTTTAAATCATTTCATGAGAAAGCTATCAAACTAGAAAAAAAAAACAGTAACTTTTAATTCTAAATTATTAATGAAAGTTATCTATAAGAAACCCCCCCAAACTGATATTACTGATAGTCATAAGATTACGAATATTACCTTAATTAAAACTATGTAGGCGAATGAGTCATATTTCAATATACATATATATATTATTAATCGATTTTAGGAATTAATTACATACAAATAAAAAAAAAAAAAATTAAGAACTTTTTGTTCGACAGTTTAAAGTTCAGGGAAAACCCTGTAAATGGCAATTAATTGAATAATTTTCCTATTAATATATATAATGGATTTTTTTTCATTCCTCTTTTAAACATTATTATTTAGATTGTGAATAATTTTGCGGATATTATATATTTATGATTCATGCATAGGAAGGAGGGAGGGAGTACAATGAAATGTGATTTATAAGAGATTAATTGTATGGATGTGTATATATGTATATATATAGAATATCAACAAAATATTACGTTAGAAAACTAGAAAAATGTCAACAACATAACCGCAATACACACATATACATACATACATACATACATACATACATACATACATACATACATACATACATACATACATGTAATCAGAACACTTTTTATGATAAGTGACATCCAGTGATATCGCATACATACATACATATATACATAAATATATATAGTTTATAATCGTTCTTCAATATCAATATCGTATATCAACTTCACCCTTTATTTATACATACATACATACACAGAAAAAAAAAGAAAAACAAAATAAATAAATGAAAAAAAATGAAAACAAGAATTTTGTATCAAAACAATTCTGGGAAGAACCACATAAACCACACACCGCCAAGTGGCGACATCCGTGATATCCACTAAATATATATTTACCCCGATAATACACATACATACATATATATAACTACTGGGAAAAAGATGAAGACTAGTGTGTGTGTGTGTGTGGTGAAGGGAGGGGGGTTTATATGTACAACATTTATGTTTGCTTAAGCCTACATACATATTAATCATCCTTCCCCCTTTAAATCGATCTTTATACATTAGATTTTGCGATTGTAATCAATATTTGCACAATTTTATGATTTAGCCAAAACACCTTGCAAACTCCCCTCTTACCCCTTGATCCCTTTCCATATATAGAAAGCCAATGTATACTATATATGTATGTATGTATGTATGTGTATATACAGTTGCTTGTCACTAGATGGTTAGAAATTCGTTTGGTAGAGTGGAGAAAGGGGGGAGTGAGGAGAAGCTACTATATATAACTAAGTAAACATTTGACTCAACAATTGAAAAAATAACTAAACGGAAATCATTTCTTTTTTTCTTCTATTCTTGGAAATTTAAAAAAAAAAAAACATTTTGTAGAAGAAATAATTAATAAAAAAAAACAACAATCGAGATTGTATTTCTTTGTAATTACTTTAATTTGTTTTAATTTTTGATCTAAATAAAAACTAATTGCATTCATTTTAATAACCAATTAATTAATAATAATTAATTGTGTTACTTTTATTTTAATTTACCATTTTATTTAAGTTTTTCCAATAAATTTATTTTTGAAAATTTTTCCTATTAAATAAAAAATTTATTCTTTTATTTTTTACCCTAGAAATTTTATTAAGGGCATTCAATGTTTAGTATAATTATTGTTGCTAAACAATTTGAGTAGCGCCTATACCCCCATAGAGTAAAGTCGTCTAAAGGCACCCCATAAAGTATATATGTATATTTTCGATCAGAGTATGAATAGCTGAGTCTATATAGTCATGTCCATCTGAACACCTAAGTAAATCTCGAAGACTATAAAAGATAGAGTAAATAAATTTAATATCTACACGAATCAAGTTTTTTGCAAATTTTTCGTGTGTAGTTAAATGAAGTTGCAAGCAGTTAAAGTACACTGTACGCAGTATAATCATATGCAAGCAGTGTAAGTTTCGGTCATGTCATGCACCTGCAAGCAGTTAAAGTACACTGTACGCAGTAGAATCATATGCAAGCAGTGTAAGTTTCGGTCATGTCATGCACCTGCAAGCAGTTAAAGTACACTACGCAGTATAATCATATGCAAGCAGTGTAAGTTTCGGTGATTTATTTTCTGTTGGGGGCATATTAAGAGAATTTAATTTCATTATTATTTATATTATATTATATTTTTTTTTATTATTAAATTCAAGCGAACTCACTATTAGCATTTGGTATAGGGTAGACTGTCAAAGTCGACAGGTCTGGCTTCAATTTTTTTTTCTTCTTTTTTTTTAGCTCCCTTTGACTTTTATTTGCATTTCTGTAAAAAATAGTTTTGACGCTTGTAGTTTTATTTATACATATTTCAATAGTATTTTCTTTTTGTTGTTGTCGTTGTTGTTGGTTCTTGTTGTTGTTGCCTAGCTTGCTTGCAATTTGATTATTATCATAAACTATTGACGTCAATTTGTTTTGTTTTTTTTTTTTTTGTTTTGAATGTTCTCTGCCTATGGAGATGGAGGAAGGTGAGAGAGGGGTGTTTGGGGGGCTGGTAGAGCTGGTCGTGCGTCGCTCTCTAAATAAATACAATATTGTTTATTTGTTTTAAAATTAACTTTAAAAACTCTGTATAGCTTTTCTATTTTTAATTTCGATGGAAAAAAAAAAATAAATAAAAAACAACCAAAACCAAATTTATAAAAAAAAAACTAACAACAAAAAAAAAAAAAAAAAACGCATGAGAAATTCGCACATTTTTACCCTCGACAAATTCGTAGAATTCATTCATTTATCAGGCATTTCTCTCGTTCGAACACAATTCTTCTTCTTCTGTTTTTTATGTTTCTGGTTTTTTGGCTGAGTTTTTGTTCTTTTCTCTCTTACATTTTTTTGTTTTTTTTTTTATTTGTTTGGCACATGTTTTGATTATTTTTATGAAAATTAAAATGCGTTTACTTGTAATTAGCTCCACTGTACCCGAGGGGTGTGTTGGAGAGGGGCGGTGGGACGTATGCCGCCATGTGCGGGTGCGGGTGCGGGTGTGAGCTGTGTGTGAGTTCGTCAGATCTGAGGCACGCTTTTCCTGGAACAATTGTGTGTGCTCATTGCCATTTTGAGAAGAAATAACACAAAAAAAAAATAAAAATAAAAATAAAAAAATTTATACATATGTACATATGTACATATGTATGTATGTATGTATATGTGTGTATGTGTATCAAGAATAAGAATTGTTGACGATGCTTTTGATGATGATGATTGCGTTCGTTTTCGCATTTGCTTCTGATGAGGTAATCTCTCACCCTCATTCATTCATTCTTCCCTACCGTCCCCTTTAATATGTGCTCCACCACCACCACCCCCCCCCCCACTTCGTTAACAGTCAGAATTCAGTTCCGCTCCCCCACTCTCTATTCTCTATCTATCATTGATTGCTGCACAGAGAATTCTTTGGTCAGGCAATTACTCAATTTGATTTTGCAATTAACAGATAGCTTCTCTTGGTCCAGAGGTTCAAATGCTGATGATGATTCAACAAGACTCATAAAATGCGCGCAAAATTTATAGAAAGGAAGCCGAAATTTGTATACCCATGCAGATTGTCTTTATATAATTTACCAAAACCATTAAGAAGGAGTATACGAGGGCTGGAAATCGCAAATAAAAATAAGCTTACATATACCATATAATCGATCGATTATATAGAATTATGTATATGTAAGTATGGAAAACTCCTGGAAACATTCTTAGGCTATTTTTCTTTACTTTTGTGTGGCCTTTGGCTGACATTTGACCTACCAGTTGCAAATGTTTAGGTTGTATAATTAAGTTAATAACTATATTAAATCATTTTATCCTATAAAAAAAGACAACTGAATTTTTTTGTTTGTTTATTTTAGAAATAAAATCAGAGTTAAATTTTCAACACTCTTTCTATATATGTATATATATGTATATATGTACATACTTTCATCCAATATTTTTTTAGCATAGGATACGTAGTAGAATCTTCCAGCATTTCTTGTAGAAAAGTCCAATTGCTAATGGTCAAATCGTCATATGGTCTGAATCAAATTAAATTGAATTCAAAACGGAGTTTCGTAGTGTCACTTAAGATTGTTTAACTTATAAGCTGCAGGGTAGGTATAGATATAATATTGATTGATTCTTCGCGAGGCAACCATATTCCCTGCAAGCTACTTTTATACCACCGTCTATCATATAAGGGAACACCACAGAACATATGTACATATATATACTCTCATATCTCTCACAATCAGATTCCATGCTTGACATAGGGTTCTAGAGGAACAGCAGCGCGATGATCTTGAATCAAGTTGAAAAGATAGCCAATTTTAATTGTCTTGCATTAGACCTGTGTGTGGGATCTTTTATTAATCTTCTGTATAAATATGGTAAATAAAAATAAATTATAGAAAAGATAATTTCAACATTTATGCGATGTAAAAATACTAAGAAAAATCTAGTAAAGTAAATTATTTACATTGCACTTGTTAATAAAAGTAAATGTTGTCATTGTTGTTTAAGATATATATGTGCCAAGGTGTTAAGACCAACAGATATACTTACAGATATATAAAAGGAGAGAGAGAGAGAGAGACAGAGAACGAGAAATAAGAAAAAGGGAAGTAACACAAAGTGCATTCGCTTTAAAAACAAATGAGGCAAGCAAAACAAATCAGTGAATAAATATACAACCGAAGAAAAAAAAAGGCACAAATACAAAAAGAAAAGCCAAAAAAAAAAAATAGCAAAAAAAAAAAAAAAATGAACACTGCAAAAACAAAAAAGAAAAAGAAAAACGAGCGCATCTAATGAGGGCAACAACTACATACGACAAACGCATGAAACTGAAACTGACTGACGTACGGTCGATCGGTCGGTCGGTCGGTAGGATAGGGTGTGGGGGTGTGGGATTGGCTGATATCGTGATGTGCGCCTGTGACGTGACGTTTTTCATTTGACGTCAACTAATGTAGTAGTAGTGAATGAATTCCACAGAAGGCATGACAAGTGTTTTTTTTTTATTTTTTATTTTTTATTCTTTTATTACTAAACTAAATAATGGATAGTAAATACTAAGAACAATAAAGAGGAAAAAGAAAGGGGAAAGGGGGGAGGGGGAGAAACAGAGAAAGAAGTAAAGGCGAAGAGGGGAATCGCTTTCTAAGATCGGGTGCTCGTGTCTAACTAACTACTAACTACTAACTACTAAATACTAAGTACTAACTACTAACTACTAACTACTAACTACTAACTACTAACTACTAAGTACTAACTACTAACTACTAACTACTAACTACTAACTACTAACTACTAACTACTAACTACTAACTACTAACTACTAACTACTAACTACTAACTACTAACTACTAACTACTAACTACTAACTACTAACTACTAACTACTAACTACTAACTACTAACTACTAACTACTACCTACTAACTACTAACTGCTTACTACTAACTACTAACTACTAACTACTATGCCTTGCATGAACCATTTCGAGTCCTTTGTTCTGACCACAATCGATTTTAACGATTGCTCAGTTAAGAGATCTCTCTCTCTCTCTCTCTCTCATTCTCTCTCTTCAAACTGCAGCTTCTACTATTCTTTCCCATTTAGCTGGGATGTTCCTTTTAAAGTCCACACCTGAGTTATACATATACATACATATATATATTCTCATGTGGTGCTGCTGTTAAAGTTTATCATTTGGCGCCACCTATGTACATATGTATGTATGTATGTATATGTATGGACGCTATTATCGAGTAATGCCACCGACTTTTTACAAGCGGAACATTTTCAACAGAGTTGCAAATTCATTTGTTTTTTATTTTTGTTTTTTTTTTTTTTTTTGACGATCTTTTCCATTACGTTTCCCATTCCCATGCCCACCTATACACACACACACACACACAAGTCATACTCAAGCCCATTGGTGTGCCTCTAAAAAGAGCGCACATGCGGTTTATATAATAAAGACCAGACCCAGACCACCATCAAGTCAGTCATATAGTCCAAAGTTGAAATATGATAATCATTATGGGCCATGCTTCTTTCTTTCTCTTCTCTTCTCTTCTTTTTGTTTTTATTTTTCTTTTTGTTTTTTTTATATACGGAAGGGGTCTCAGATTTTCATAGCCATTGCATGCATAGGTAAACATTTTTTTTCCTTCTGTTTTTATTTTTTGTAGATAATTACGAAAGGAATGCCAAAAAAAAATTTGATCACCAAGTTTTGTGGGAAGGGTTGGGTGGGGGGTTGGTTGGGGGTTGTTTTTTGCTCTTATATCATTTATATACATACATATAAAATTTGTACTCAAAAATCATGAAAATAAGTCAGACAAAAAGCAGTTCCTTGAACCCTAGAGATAAAACAGATTTTATATGATGGTGTTAGCAATCAGATTATACTTTATTATATATGTACGTATATATATACATATATATATAGAAAGATTGTATGTCAAGGTCAAGGCAACAATTTGATGGGGTGTGTCTATGGAATTTATTTTAACAATCATTTAAAATTTGTGCAATTTTGTTGCAACTTAAATAGATAGCAGAGGATGAAATGGCATAAATAAGGATATATGGGATATATACATACATATACATATTCATGAGAATTTAAACATCAATTAAAATGTTGTTCATTATGTATAATGATAATGAAATTCATATCGCTCATACGCCATGTAACACAAATAACAAAATTTGTTTGAAATTATTTTGATTTTATTTCTAATAAGAAAGATTAATTGAAACTTTAGCAGACAGTATACATTAAAGTATATATGTATATATATTCCTGATCATCATGGTGATAGTAAAATAAGCTGTCATAATGTTCTATATCCTGGATTGACATTCATACATATGTATGTATATATATATATCTTAACTCAATTATATTTGATATATTTCTTTAAAATTTTCACTTTATCACATAACTCTGAATTTTCTTCACTTGAATTCAGTTTGTGTGTGTATGTGGGTGTGTGTTTTTTTTTTTTGTTTGTTGTTTGTTTTGCCATTTTTTTTTTAATGTTTAATTTAATGTTTGCAATTGGGTTAGAATATTTCAAATAATTTTTTGTTTCTTTTTTTTCATTTTCTTTTATTTTATTCCAAGGGAAGTTACACTGGTGAGGGGGGGTGGAATCGTGAAGGTGTGTAGGCGTATTCCTTTGTTTTTACATTTTAATTTGTAATTTTTGTTGTTGTACTCGACGTTGATATTTTTTCCAGTTTTTTTTTGTTCTCTTTTTTTTTTTACGTTTTTGATTTAGTTTTTGTTGCTTTTGGTTTGTGTTTTTGGTTTTGTTGCATTATTTATACAAATTTTGGTCTTGCTCTTGCTGACGCTTTTCTTTTTGTTGTTGTTGTTGTTGTTGTTGCCAGTTGTTAGGGCACAAATTGTTGTTTCGTTTTATTTTTGTTGTTGTTGTTCTTGTTCTTGATATTTGTGTCTCATTGTCAGTTGTTGTTGTTGTTGTTGTATTTTCTGTGTTGTTTTGATTACGCAAATTAAAATGTCTAGACTTGCCAGACAAAGGTAAGCGTAAGGGTAAACGGGGTGGAGGAGAAATTGATACACAGACAGACTGAACGGGACGGAACGGAAAAGTACGAATAGAATAAAAAGGCAAAAGACACAAAAATACACACATACACACACATATACATCCATACAAAATACATACAAAGATGACATAAATGACTGACCGACTGACCGACGACAACGACAACGACAGCGACATAGTTTTATGCAATCGATTATTTGAGAATAATGCCAAATAATACATATGTATGCATATATATGTTTATTTTTTTGCAATAATACAATTTATTTTTTGATTTAAAGTAGCTATGGGGGGGGTGTATTTTTCTTATGTAATTTATTATCGAAGCCATTGAGAAACATTGGCTGGCGGGCATTGGCTTTCCCAGGAAATTTCCATATTTCAATTATGTAAATTTGACAAAAACAAAAAAAAAAAAAACAAAGAAATCGAAACCGAAACAAAACAAAAATAAAATCGAAAATAAATCTGACGAAAGAAGTACAAAATCTGGCTCAGAAATAAATACAATGAAGACTCTTAAGGGTAATCATTTAAAGAATGGGTGATGATTCCTAAGAGCAGAGATGGAAGTCCTTATTATTGAGAGTTCAAATTTGTCCTGTATATATGTATATATACATATATGTATATATATGTGTGTATATATATACATATATGTATGTATTGGGTATTGGAAACTTGTTTTTTAATATTATTAATTGAATGAGATTTAAGAGTTTTGACAATAGAATTCTGGCGATAGACAAAGCTTGACGATTACCGACTGTATGACGACAGGCAAACAACTAGATGACTCCTAGGTACTGGACGACTTCTGGCCACTGGACGAATTCTGGACACTTGACGACTTCTGGACACTGGACACTGGACGACTTTTTTTCCATTTCTTTGACTGCACTTTTCACTCGTTGACAATTATTCGACTTTTCCTATACTTTTTCTATGTAGTATTTATATAAAGACAAAGTAGGCTGTGTAGATTTAAGAAAAATTATGAAACTTAATATAAGCTATTTACTAATTTAAAAAAAAACCACATTTACATAAATCTTGTCCGATTTGGCGTTGGAGTCTCTGTATGTTATCCTAGGGTCTGCTTAATTTTTAGATTAACTTTTTTAAGTATTATTATAAATTAAATGAACAGCAAACATTTTCAATATATACATACATATGTATATACGATTATATGTATATGCCATGGCAATGCAGGTTTTAACCAATATACCGTTATATTTAATGTTAAATGCTATATAACCTCAACTCTAATGCGTTTCGATTGCAATCCTAGATTCAATATATATGTACATATATATGTATGTATGTGTTAGAACACTTGCATGTCCTTTGGGTTAAGCACTCAGGTCAATGACTATCAAACCGTATTGTTGTGTTATCTCTCCTTTCCCCTCAATCATTCTACGTACTACATCCCTTGGCATAACCACTTCTTCTATATTGTTCAGGATAATTGAATATGGACGATGATAATTTCATTTTACGCTTTATAAACACAAACTGCACATCTTTTGCTTTGGCTCTGCATTCGCGTGAGTGTGTGTGTCTGTGTGTGTGTGTGTTTTCTCGACTCTCTGTTCCTGGCAGGGGCAATTAAAGTCCACCCACACAGACACACGCACACGCACACAGCTATACAGACTTATATATATATCAGTATTAGGTGGGCATAAAGCCCATGAAGAGGCGTATAACGCAACCAGTACCAGACTTAATTATCCCAGTGGGTAGGATGATGGAAGGACAAGAAGTGGCATGGTGTATCGGTTGTTCGATGGATTCGGTTGGACGTATGGTCAGACGGTCGGGTACGGACGGTCTTCTTAGCGGTATGCGATAGCGCGATAGTCGCCGCTCGCCGCCTCGTCTTTCGACCTTCATTTCCCATCATCGCATAAATCATACGCATCGATTGCGACTTATCGACCAACGCAAGAAATGTATACATATGTATGTATGTATATGTATGTATGTATATGTATATATATATATTATATATATGTATTCATATGAAGGAAAATAAAAAAAAAGTACCTTCAATGTTGTTCTCATTCGTTGTTGTCGTTCGTCTTTATTAGTCACAATTTGCGTTTTATGCGAATTCGTTGTAATTATTTACATCGAAGATTGTTGACGAACGTTGTTGGATTATTTATGTAAGTTTGTCTGTGTGTGTGTGTGGGTATGTACATTGTATGTATGTATGTGCGGGGCCATCGTTGGGGACTTACAATTTCCATTGCTGCGATGCGATGCGAATGCCAACTCGTACCTAAAAAAAAAAAACAGAAAAAACCAACCAACAACAAAAGCAACTGTCAGTTGTATATATATATGTATGTATATACATATACATATCTATATCTGTGGGATTGTTATTGTTGCTGTTTCTGTGTTATATTTGCTGTCGTCTGGAGCGCGCCTTATCGGCGGCGCCTCCACAAAATATGTCACACGTACGCGTCAAATATTCTCAGAAAAATTGCGAGCGGCAATTTGAAATGAAATAAAAATAATGAAGAAAACTGCAAATAAGCATGATATACCATATATGTATGTTCATATGTATGTATGCATGTATGTATGTAGATATATACATACATACATACATAGTTAGTCTCTCTTTTTTTAGTTACCTCTAAAAGAGGGTTATCAATATACATATGTATGTATGTATGTAGGTATTTTTATTATAAGTATTACCACTTAAAATTTGGTTACTTTAAATTTTTTATTTTTTACATTATCATCTGTTGATGAACTATGTATGCATGTACAGTCAGTCACAAAAGTACTGTCTCCAGGAGTCATTTATATTTATGCTCATTTTTGCGGGATATTCAATAATAAAATCAATAATTTTTCACAGGATAGGGTAAATAACATATTTATGTATCTAACTTAATTTAACTTTAATTTATTTTAAAGTTTAATACTTCAATTTTTTTCAAAACAAAACAAAAAATTCACAAAATTCAATTGGATACTTGCTCATTTTTAAGTTTTTTCTCGATTGTTAGTAGAGTAAAGGAGGAGATAATGAATCGTTTTACATATTAATGGATTTTTGTTAAAAAATTTGAGACCGATTAATGCATTTTTCTGGGGTTTACACCCAGTCAAAGTCACAGTATCGAAACACGTATCCACATGCCCTCGCCACTGTTTATATGTATGTATGTATGTATGTATGTACATATGTATAAATCTTGTGTATGTATATTCCAATGGCAAGATTTAGAATCGTAGAAATAACCAAATTATAAAAAAATTAATAAATAAAATAAAATAAATAATAAAAAAGAAAAAATAAAGTTAAAGAAATACAAAAAAAATGTAATTTTCTACCTTTTACCAATTAGTTTAGTCTTATGTACATCTGTACATACATGAACTTATTTCTACATATACATACATATATGTACATATGTAAATCTTTAAGCAACTTGATGAGTTGTAAAATCTTCACCTCATTATAGAAAATCTTCTGCCGGATACTGAATTAAACAATAATTATAAATAATATACTTAATATACAATTAAATCAATATTAAAATTTTCATATCTGCTGATGATGATAATCATAGATAACCTTATCGATTATATACATACATACACATGTAAGTTTGTATATACAATTTAATATGACACTGACTCCATTTTAGAATATAATTAATTGCAAAACACAAAATAAAACGTACAAAAAAGCAACAAAAAAAAAAGCAAAAAGAAAACATGACTGCATACAATTTTTAGCATAAAATCTGAGTTTTCCTATTACAAAATGAAAAATGGAAAATTTCAATAATTGATTTATAGTTGGTGCATTTTCTGCACTGTGTGACAGCAGCAGCAACAACAACAAACTGCATAATTTTATAAATTGCATATATACATATGTACATACATACATACATACATGATAAACAAAACAATTACAGTAAATAATGGCAATTTCAATGAATTTTTTTTTTTTTTTTTAGAGTTAATTTGTTTATTTGCAAATTTTCATTATTATTGTAATCGACGAGGACTGTGTGAGAGACTCCGACTACCGTCAATGACTGCGTTACTGATATACCCGACCGATATCGACCATCATTAAATTTTTAAATAAATAAGCAAATAAATAAATAAATAAGCCGCATGCCAATTTGCAAAATGCAACTGCAACTGCAACATTCAGAGGAGGCGTAACCACCAAATGATATTATTGTGTGATTTTTGTTATTGTTGCTGTTGTTGTTGTTGTTGTTGTTAACTATAACTTTGCAAAGGGTATGTGCATTTGGTCATCTACAAGAAGTATATATTTTTATTTATTTCTATATAAATATATATATATAAATTTAAGTCCTTCAATGAATACCATATTATAAAATCAAACGATTAGATAATTGTTGATCAAATCAAATTGAAAAACTATTAATAGTTAGTATTATTGTTCAATTAAAGGCACGAAGCAACTTTTCAATCATAAAATATATCTTTGTTTATATTAGTTTAAAATATGTTAGGTAAAATTATTCCTTTTAGTTAATATAAAGCTGAAAATGTTTAGAACTAAATGATAAATCCTAAAGATATATATATATGTATATATCTGTTTTAATCTTAACATGGGAGTGCTATTATCTGATAGATTTTAATAGGAATTACATGTATGATACTTTCTATAGTTTTTGATTATAAATTCCATTAATAATATTAAAATTTATTTGTTTTGTATTAAATCTAATTAAAATTTCTTATCAAAAATATTTAAATTTTATCTAATTAAAATTAACTTTTTCATTCAATGAATAATAATATTTAATTGTTTATATTAAACCAAATTAGAATAAAGCTTTTCTTCTTCCCCCTGTTTAAATGATTTCTATTTTATTTAATTTAATTTCGTTTTATTATACAATTTAAGTATTAGAATTAGAACATCTGAAAAAAGAAATGTTAAAATTGTTAACTTTTATCAAAATAAAGAGCATATGATTTTCTCTTTAAACCTATGCTATGTTTGGCTCTCTTTGGTTACAAACATTTCACTTTGAATTTTATTTATTTACATAAACGAAGTGGGGGAATTTGTTGTTATTGTTGCCAATTTATACTTATATACAAGTATATTTATTTTATTTTATTTTGTCTGTGGCTGTGGCTGTGGGTGGCCACAATAATGGCAATAATCACCGATTATCACGTAGCTCATCCCAAAAAATACAGAGGGAACAAAAAAAAAAAGAAACAACACAACCTGAAACGAAAAAACCGTAAAAAAAACAGCAACAGCAACAACAACAACAACCAATAAAAACAAAACTCATTCTGACAGGCCCAAAAAAAGTCAGTGAACATTCCGTGAGCTCATTAAAAATTAAATCAAAATTAAATGTTCATCAAATGCAATAAAAATCATTTGAACAACAACAACAACAACAAAAAAGAGCATATGAAAAAAAAACAATGTTGTTGTTGTTTTGTTACTGCAACAATGATTGAAAGCTATGAGGAAGTCCTTTAATGGTTACACAAAATAATATGATATTAACATTAATAATTATCAATAAAATTTGTTATTTATGATAATAAATGGAAATGAGAAAGAGAAGGGTGGAGAGAGAGAGAGAGAGACAGATAGTGAAACATAAGAAAAATGTCTTAAAGTAGCAGAATATTTTTCATCATCATCATCAGTGGAACATTACATCAATTCATTCTGTCTTTATCTGGAGTATATATAATAAATGACCCTTGGAACAATGTTCCTCTCTTCCCCCCTACCCTGCCACAAAGCTTAAGAAAGCGGCCTATGGATTGTATTAAGATTATATATATACATATATACATATTTATATAATCTATAAAATAAAGCAATTGCCTATATGAATTATATTACATACATGTGTATGTATGTATATATACAATTACATTCATATATGTATATAAAAAGTGTTCCCTTTTATTTAACCTTCTATTCGGAGAGCGATTACTTAATAATTTTAAACAACAACATCAACAACAACAATAACAATAAGAACAGTCACAATAAACAATAGTGTCATCATTCATACAATTGATATATTGACAAACTGACACTCTGTCCATCTGTCTGTCCGATCGTTCATCCGTCTATCGTCTGAGGAGGGAGAGACTAGAACTATGAAACTGGATTGGACTAGGCCCCCAGACATAAACTTCTCCTCCTCCGTTGTTGTTGCTGTTGTGGTAGTTGCCCCCCCACCCAATGGGCTTGGTTATTATTACATTTATTAATAGAAATTAATGAAAACAAAAAAAACAATAACAAAAAAGAAACTCAACATTTTGAAAAATCCCACCCCAACAACAACTTGGCGCTGTTTCGTTCAATGTTCACGGGGGCAATTAAACGGATTGTCAACAAATAAATTTTATAAATAATTTTTTAATAATGCTTTTAGCAACAACAACAAATAGGAGGGGGGAAAAAAAAACAACACGAGTCATGTAGATGATATCTCGGAGAGAGGGAAATAGATGAAATGATAATGTTCAAGGGAATATATGACCTAACTAACACCCACCCTGTATATGAAAAATCAAAAATATCTGTGATTTGTATAAACTAAGAAATAAATTTGATGCAATAAATTTTGAAAATAAAAATTTCAAGTTCAAATTCAGAATTAACTTAATATTAATATCTTATCAAAGAAAATCAAATTAGTTTCTTTTATTAAGTTATTAAAAAACAATATTTTTAAAACTTTTAAAATTATTTTCCACTTGGTATGATTTGAGGAAAATATAATTTTTTTTTTATATTTTAACTTATTTCTATTTTTAGAATGTTCAAAAATAATTAATTACCATTTAATCAGATATTTATATAAATATATCGATTTTTGTTTTGGAAACTATTTCTATTATAGGGTATTTGTAAGCCGTAGTTGGATTAGGTAAATTATAATAATAATTGTAGTGAATTTTCTTCTTTTTTTTTTGTTGGTTTTTTTGTTTTTGTTTTTTTTGTATCTCTTCTAAAGAAGATTTAGCTAGAATTGAGATTAGCATGCAATGTCTATGTTAAATTTTTAGTATAAAAGCCTTTGGATAATTTATTGTTAATTAGAGTTAATCCAAAGTTATACATAAAGCGGTGAGCAATGAAGTTGATTATATTGTTGTTGGGCATTACTTTGCTTTTGGTAAGATAGAAAATAATGTGAAAATTAATGTAAATGAATAACAAAAACAAACACTCCTCCTCCTTCTACTTTTACCTACTCCTCCTCCTTTCCTCCTCCTACTCCTACTCCTCCTATTCCTAATCCTACCCCTTCTACTCGTCCTCCTGCTACTCCTCCTCCTCCTCCCTCCCTCCTCCTCCTCCTCCTCCTCCTCCTAATACTCCTACTCCTCCTATTCCTACTCCCACCCCTTCTACTCGTCCTCCTGCTACTCCTCTTTCTCCTCCCTCCTCCTCCTCCTCCTCCTCTTCCTCTTCCTCCTCCTCTTCCTCCTCCTCCTCCTCTTCCTCCTCCTCCTCCTCTTCCTCCTCCTCCTCCTCTTCCTCTTCCTCCTCCTACTCCTCCTTCTGCTTCCTTTAGTGCCTTACACAAGCCCAAATGCCAGGACAGAGTGAGGCGATGGGAGCAGCTCAAGCCGGTATGGGTGGCGCTGGTCAGGCTGGTGGCAATTTTGAAGCTCATGGCAATGGAGCTGCCGATGGTGCTGAAGATGGTGCTGGAGCTGGTGCTAGTGTTGGTATGAGTGCTGGTGTTGGTGCCAGTGGCTCGGCACAAGGTGGAGCAGGTGCCGCTGCTGGACGACGACGACGACGTTAAATCTATATAAAAAAAAAGGGGGCGAGAGGGTTTCAAGTTCTCCCTCCCTAAACTTACTGCAACACTCAAAACACTTTACACACACACACACACACGCACACACAGATTATTGGCGCCAGTTCATAGTGTCATAATTGATTTGAAATCGAGGGGCGGCACGTAGTAGTCACCCGTCATTGAAATCGGCACACTTCAAATGAAAATACCCACACACACACACAAATATCAACAACATTTAATTTTTTTTTTTATTATTTTTTTTTTTTTTTTTTGGCACCTTTAATACCATTTAATGCCATTTTATGAAACGATGACGGCGACAATGTAGCCGTCTTTTTGCCGATTCCAATCGCCTTAAAGCGCAGAATATAGAAATAGAAATAGAAATAGAAAATTCATCATCAGCCAGCGCAATGTTAAAAATATCATAAGAATTTCCACATAAATCAAGTGATCAATAAATAAATAGCAGCACCAACAACAACAACAACAACAACAACAAAAATACAAAAAAACAATATTGTGAAATATATGGCAAAGTGAAATTATTGTTGTTTTATATTTATTTTTTTGCTCAATCATTGTTGTTGATTGTGAGGGGGAGGGTAAAGGCCGAGTGGAGTGGGGAGAGGGGGCGAGGGCAAAGGTGCTTTAACCACCAAATGAAGAAGCAATATGAGTAAGTTTATATTTGTGGGCAAACGATAACGAAAAATCTAATTGACTTGATTAAACTTGAATGATTTACACAAAAACAAAAAAAAAAAAAAAAAAAATGAGAAAAAGGAAATATAGAAAGTGAACAAAAAGAAGATTTTACGAAGAAAAAGGAATTTATCATCATAAATTACATTTATCAAAAATTTAATTCCAACTATTCTAATTAATATAAAATTTAATTTTTCTTTTATTTCAGTTTTGATGAATGCAAAAACAAGTGAAATTTATTTCCAAGGTAAGTGAATTAATTAAAATTTAACCAGGGAAACGAAATCTTATTAACTTATAGGAAATCTTTCACTTTAAGAAAGAAGCGAAATATTTTAAAAATTCTTTAAATTTAATATTTAATTTTTTTATTTTAAATTTTAATATTTTAAATTTAAATATTTCTCAATTAAAATTGTTTTAATAATTTTTCTTAGTTAATTGTTTTATGTGTATTTCTATGAAGTATTTGTTTAAATTGATTTATATTTATTATTTATATAGATCTATATAATGTATAAATATATATATATATATATATATATATATACAGTTGAATTCTATTGTAGAGTCCATCGATTTTTAAAAAATTGTAATTTTTTTTTTAAATTAGAAACAATTTCTTAACATTTAGTTTAAAAATTACGTATAAATAGAAATTTTTAATATATATATTATGTATATATTTTTATTAGGAATATTATATAGATATATAGTTTTATTATGTAAAGAATATATATATATATATAAATATGTATATATATTTTATTATGTATATTATATATATATGTATATATATATTTTTTTTATTATATATATAAAGATTTTTCATGCTACAAATATTTTAGGTAACCTTTATTGCGATTTGTTTGCGTAATACAATATATAAGTACATATATACATATATAGAGAATAAGAAGTTTTTTTTGCCTGGCTAAATCCTTCCACTGAGTGCATAACCTTCTCAGTGACTGTCCTTGACATAAGCAATACCTTCTCAACCTTAGTGCCCATCCTAAAGGCAACCGCATCCACATCCACATCCGTTTCAGCTGCGGCTTTAGAGCTACAAACAATCAGTTTCAGCATCAGCATCAGGTTTAGCTCATCGTCCATATAATCCCCATCAACTGTCCGTCCGGGCATTGTCTAACTTTACACAATGATACCCTTCCGTTCCCTTCACCTAAATACAGCGGCGTGACAACCTCCCGTAGGGCGGTATATATATATATATATATATATGCGTAATTCTCGTCTCGATCCACAATAACTAACAGCTGCTGCTGTGTTGTTGTTGTTGGTGCATTAGATAAGTATTGTACTAAGTATTATCTATGCAACATTGGTTGTATGTTGCTCATGCTTTTGACCATGGACTCGGCCAACTCTTCTTCCTTCTTCTATAATCTACTACCTTGTTGTTATTATTGTTGTTATTATCCGTCTTTTTCTTTTACTGTTTCGTGGTTATATGCGATTATGCGAATATATATATACATATATATATACATATATACCAAGCGAAGTGATTGCGACGTTGAACTTGAAACTGGTCACGTGCGAGGCGCCGATGTGGCGATATAATTGCCAATTTAATCGCCGACTCGCTCGAGCTTTGATAAATAATTTACAGTGAGTTAAACGATAGAGAAAAAGTACTGCCAAAATTTATAATAATAAAAGATAGGAAAGATAATCAAAGTTAGACAAAAAGTGAACATAAAATGGAATCGGAAAATTGCCACATAAAGTAATTTTTTATACTCTATAATTATTTCATTAATTATTTTGAGTTTAGTTTTTATATATATATATATAGATTAAACCCTTTTTAGGAATAATATAGAAATAAGTAGAGATATATTTATTTTCATAGAAAAGTATTGAATCATAGAATGTACAATATATGCATATATATAGGTAAGTATGTATGTATTATTATCCCTTATCACCACTGTGCCATATCAACGATGTGTGTGGTCTCTCTGTCTCTGTGTGTGTGTGTGTGCGTGTGATTGTACTATGGGTGTGTAATATAGTCAGTGAAAGAGTTAAGTACAAGTATTTTGCATATCGCATTTGCCTTTGCTTTATGTTTATTATCATTTGAAATTGCTGCTGCTCAAACGGCAATTGGTTGGTATATATATATATATATATATATATATATGATATTATGGGTATCAGAGTCTTCAGGGTCTCACGTGTAATTCCAGTGGCAGACCATTAAAATTGATCGACTATACATCTAAACGATTTTCATGGCGGTGAAGTCAAAAGGTTGGGGCCATTTGCTTTACAGTTTTCTCACAGTTTTTTGTAGTTGTGTGTGTGGTAGTGATTTACTATATTTCCGTTCCATTTCCATTGCATAAATTCAATTTCCATAGATATATATATATATATATATCTATATATAATCCCATGCACATTGCATATCGCTAAATTGGCCAAGTGATGGATAGATGATAAAAGGAGTACGGAGTGTAGATGGTTGTGTTAGTGGTGAGTGGGGGGGGGAGGGGGGTTATGATACTAGAGAAATTACCTCTTGTCATAAGATATTCGCACTGTCAAGTCGTAAATCATTCACAAATGGATGACTAGAAGGCGGCGGCGGCCTCACGTGAATTATTTAAAGTACTCTCTCACATGCCTTATCGAATGACCCATATACATACGAAATAATGTACTTATACGATGTATGTATAGGATGATATATGTACATATATGTACATACATACATTGTTATAGTAGTCATTAACTCATTTTTTTTCTTTTTGTCTTTTTTGTGTCTAATCTTTGTTGTTGTTTTTTTTTTTTTTTGTGCCTATTGCTACTTTCTGTTTCTGGCGCCATGCAAATTATGATTGTAATTAATCTAAGCAAAAATAAGAATGCAAATATTAACTTAAAGCTCAGCTAATTGCCAAGTTAATGACTTGAAAATATATACATACATACATATGTATATATACATATATATATATTTATGTATTTGGGTACTGTAATATAGAAGACCCACGAAGGAGTTGGGTAAATAAACATCAACAAAATCGAGTTGCATTTGCCATACGCGTGCACATTGAATAACATTGGAACGCTCTACGTCTTCGTCTCCGCCTTCATGTCCATCTCCTTACCCGTACCCGTCTCCGGTTAAAGGCATATATAATCAAAACAAAAACAACTCAATATCAAAGTCCATGATGTGTGGCAGTGATGCGGCTACTTTGAGGCCGGCCCCCCCCCCTCCCCCGCCTCTATTGAACAGTCGAACAGCGCAGATTATATTTTGAATTGAAGCGATATTGGCAAATGTTTTCCCTTTTCTGGGAATAACAATATGAATCAAGTTGAACAAATTTACATACTATATACATGTATGCACATACATACATACATACGTGTATATAGATTGATGTACTATACATCTGTCTTTATATACATAAACAATATTAATATAAAAATATTTTAATAAAAATCAAATAAAGATTTAATTTTAATAGGGGAATTCTTCGCTAGAATGAAGAAAAAAAAAACCAAAACGATTTTGGTATGGGGAAAACAAATTTTGTTTTTTAATCACTTAATTTCTTTCTTTTTTTAATCGCTTAATTCTCAAATTTTTTGAATTCGTTAACAAAATGTTTTTAAAATTTTTGAAATTTCTAGACCGAAATTAACTTCTAAAACGAACTATAACTTAACCAAGATGCTATAAAAAATAAAAATAAAAAGTTATAGGTTAGATAAATATAGTTAAATAATGAAGACTATATTTTCATTTTTTTCTTCTTTTTTTCCACAATCTTTCTAAATTGTATTTATACTAATAAATCTTTACAAAAATGAAATTCCATTCAAATGACACTTAAGCATAATAAAATCAAATCTAAATAACTATATAGTAAAATAAATGTTTTTATTTCTAATATGCAAATTAGTTTATAGCAGTCAGTTAAAAGGGAAAAAACTGAACGACAAAAACGAAATTCCGGCTTAAAAGCTTGACAAAAATTTGTGTAACGAAAAATGTTCGTGTTTTGACACATTTCTTATTGCAAAAATTGCCAAAATTGTATTGAAAAAAAGTTTATTTAGATGTTAGCTAAATAAACCCGGAATTTCATACCAATATCCGGTCAAAATGGTTTGAGTTGACCAATATTTTTGGTGTGAATGAATTAAAGGGTTTCGTAGGTAGATGAGGGTGTGGTGTGTGTGGTGTGTGTATTTGTGTGTGGGAGAGGGGAGCGGTAAGTTGGGTAAACTAATCGTTTTTGTGTCCATTCACCGCAATTGGCAAATACATAGACAGTCTATCTCGCTCGCGCTCTCTTTCTCTCTCTCGCTCACATGACCAATTGCCGATTCTTGAGTTTTTGCTGCCACTGCTGCTTGTTGTTGTTGTTGTTGTTGTTGCCTCTGTCTGTGTTGTTTATGTTATTAACACAACAAACAACCACTTAGCCTCAGAAATCATTCCAGCCATTTAGCCTTCTTTTTTTTTTTGTTTTTGCTTTAATGTTTTTTTTTTTTTTAATTTTTTTTGTTGTTATTCTTTTTGTGTCTAAAAATAAACATCAAAGCCGCATCGACAAACGGCAAACGGTTTGGTCCATGGACGACAACGGCAATGTCGAGAGGTGGCCAAAAATAAATATTGAAAAAAAAGACAACAAGTATGAAAGAAAAAAAGACAACACACACACACACACACACATTCACACACAAGCGTAAAACTATTTTTAAACGTCAAGCGAATTGTTCAATTGCACAAACAAATTGAAGTAAACGTAAATGTTAATTGGCATCGCTTGAGCAAATCGGAAACGGAGTGAGTCTAGACCAATTCGGTAGGTCTTAAATTAGATCTATCCCCCCCTCCCTCACCGCATCTCTCTCCCCCTCCCTCTCCCTCTCCCTCTCTATCAGCCATTAATAGACATGAGACTAATTCTTTATATGGTTATAAAGAATCTTTATTTATATATATATGTCGGCATGAATTTGTATTTAATTATTAATTATACGAATAAAATTATATTTTATGATTTTATTTTACACAATTGACTGTAATAAACATAACAATTTGCACTAGTGCAATAATAACAGCAACAACAATAACAACAAATAAGTAACGGGGCAATTGTGCCGTTCTGTGTTGTAGTTCATAAATCAGGCGAATGGTCTAAAGTATCTGACAGATATAAATGGCAATCCAACGACGGACGACGACGTTTACGTTCATTTACACTTCATCAATTGCGTAGTTTGCAACCAACAGTGGAGAAGAGAGAGAGAGAGAGAGAGAGAGAGAGAGAGAGAGAGAGAGAGAAAGAGAGAGCAAGAGCGAGATAGAGAGACAAAGAGACAGAGAAAAAGAGAAAATACAATTACAAAAATTCAACGAAATGTAAAAACTACGCAATGGAAACAACAAATATACATATACATACATATATATATACATACATATAAATATGTATATATGTATGTATGTAGGTATATACACATATATTCCCATATAGATGCATGCAATGTGCAGTTGAGTTTTAATCAGCATACAAACAAACGAACATCGATAGGTCGACCGACCGCCAATCGAGAATATCGCCCCCCATTACCCCTACCCCTATCCACTCTCCTCTCGTCATACACACCAGGCTGTGCCATCATGATTACGGTACGCAGTTTCGGAAGTCTATATATAGAATTTTGCTATATAATAGCAACCGCAACAACAATAACAACAACAACAACAACAACAAGTACCTACATATACAAAAAAAAAAAAAAAAAATAAAAATAAATAACAACTCGAAAGCAATTAGCAAATCGAATGCGTAATTTCTATAACACATCTAACTAGGTAAACTCGAATGACAAATCCATCAATAAAATCGCATAAATAATGCTACAAGTAACGAATCGAAATCTTTGGATTATCATTGATGGTGGGTAAAGAGAGAGAGACAGAGAGTGAGAGGAGGGGGGACAGGCAATATTAAAATTAAATTAAAGCAATTAAAACCACTTTGTCATAGAATTTATTACTATTATTTTTTATTTTTTTTTTTGGTCAGTAAAAATCCATTACAAAAATTAATAGATATTGTTTTGTATTTTGATTATAAGGAAATTGTATGTTATAAAAATTTAATCGATATCCATATATACATAAACATATGTATATTATATTAGTGTTTACTATTTGATGATGACCTGATCTCTCTCTCTCTCTTACATCATACGATGTAGATTCTCATATGTTTTATTTAGATTGTTTAGATATTGATTTACGATATTTCTTTATTTATTTATTTTTGGTATAAACTTATATATTGATATATTCTCTTTGAATAGACGATCGTTTTTTACACCTTCTGCTTCCTGCCTTTCTATCAAAACATTTTACCTATTAATAAAGAAAACAAAAAAAAGCCTATCAAATAATATCGCATGACTGACTCATTTAAGCATATTTATCATACGTTTAGCATGCGAATCAATATTATAAATAGAATAGATCAAATTAACTTAACTTTATCCGCCTGTTCACTTTCTTCATTCATTTAAAAATATTGTGAATGAATGGCAGCATTTTTGCTGCAGTTATCGAATTGTTGTTATTATCATCATTCAGATCGAATTGTCGTCATTTTTTTTTTAGACTTTTTATCAGTCTGACCTTCAATCTTTTATTATTTTTTTTTTTTTTTGAGCTTATCTTACAAACATTCTCTAACACGAAATTCGATTTATTGACGCAGCAAAAAAAAAAAAAAAAAAGAAAACGAATTCTTTTTTCATTGTTTTTTTTTTTTTAGCAGGTGCACAGAGCATGCAAAGAGTATATAGATTAGCAGAAAAAAAAAAAAAATAAAAATAAAAACAAAAATCAAAACAAAAAATTGATGAAAATAGAAAATAATAATTTATTAAATAATCGAAATTAATTGAAACGGAAATTTAGTGTCATAGGACATTCCATTTAATAATACTATTTATATGAGTTATAAAGCTAAAAATTGCAGCGCAATTCTTTCGAAATACACATAAAAAAATATTTCTATCAATGGTAATAAATTTCTTCAGCTGATAGCATGAATGAAATCATGTGAGTAAGTGAGTGAGTGAGAGGCGACATTGGCACGCCCAGGCCAGAAAGAGGAGACATACATACATATATGTATACATATATATTGAATTTACTATAACCGTACATATGTATGTATGTATGTACCTACGAAAACGATGAAATTCCCGGCCGCATTCCTCTAGGAGAAGCAACGCTTGCTGTGCCACCTGTTGAGCTTCTGTTTCTCTACTTTGCCTGCCACGCGCGAATAAAATTTGTTTATAATTCGTAATTCTCTTTTAATACCCTATAACCCATAGAAGGGTATATAAGACAACAAAATATAAAAAAAAGTGACTCAAAAAAAAAAAAAAGAGAAGATAACGCGAAATTAGCCAGGGAAAAGTTAACCACTTAACAAATAGCTAAACTGTTATCAAATAAATATTTGACCGCCAGGTGGCATCGCATCTAGTGTTTTCTTTAGTAAATTGTTCTTAAATTAATTTACGCAAGACTGTTACAGGTAAAAGTCATAATTATAGAGTATCTTAGAGTCTTTACCTTTAATAAAAATGTCGATTTAATTTTTTTGTCTTTTCTTTTTTTTTCATTTTTTTTTTTATTGCCCGGCCGCGCCTCCCCCCCGTTATCGCCCTTATCTTCTTTAGTTGTTGTTGACATTGAAAATGCCTTCGAAGTCGAATTCTCGTAGTGTGCGGCATTTGGGCGGTGTGTGTGGAGGTCTTGAAACCTAAACATGATTTCTAACTAAGCTTTGAAATTGAGGTGAAAGAACCCCGACATACATACATATGTATGTACATACATATGTGTATCTTGTGTGTGTGTGTGTTGGGTGTATGTGTGTAGCTGAGTACTACTCGGACATGGGCTTGTGCCGGCCCCGTGTTGTGATCATGCGCTTTTTTTTTTTCTTTCTTTTTGCGCTTGTGAAAATCCCCCAAGTTCTCCTTGCCTCCTCGCCCTCCCTCCCCGCCACATCTTTTTTTTTTTTTTTTCTTTTTGGCTCATCATTTTCGCTGTGAGTGCGTGACTTGGGCACGCGTTTTGTGGTACGGAATATTTTTTTTTCCTCAATCTTGCTTGATTTTTTTGTTTTTATTTTTGGTTTTGTTTTTGTTTTTGCTTTGAGAGGAGCAATCACACTGGCAACTAATGAATTCGGAATTAATACATTTTGACGATTATTGGCACTGATAATCAACATCATCAGATTCTTTCAAATATTATTGAACGCTTCTGGTGAAACTTGCTTTAGTATATATATTTTTTTCCTTCCTTTTTCTATGTATTATAATTATTATTATTTTGGTATTTTGATGTTTTTATGTCACCCCTTTTTCATTAGTTTTGTGTTAATGAAGCAAATGCTAATTTATCTGAAATTTTTTTCTTGTTTAAGTTTGCAGAAATGCCAAAAACATGCACAAAACAAAAAAAAAAGGAAGTTTAGTGAAAAAAGATGAAATGAATAAGACAATATTATTGTGACAATAAAAAAAGGAAAGTAATTAACTATTTATAGAATTATTTTTCTTATTAATTTTTAACATTACAAATAGAGAAAAATATAATAATATAATATAAAAATAATAATATAAATATAATAAATATAAAAATATATACATATGTACATATATATATATATATATATGTACTTTAATTAATATAAATATGAAACAAATTTTTTGAAAAAACAAATAATAATATTTTTGTTTCGATTTTCATTTTGCAAACAATTGTTTGACATACTGTATATATGTACATACATATATGAAAAAGTTGTTATTTAAATCTAAATAGATTTCGATTTATTACTCATGCAATTAAACACATGTTTCATTTAAATTTTTAACAATCATTTATTTATTGACTCATAATTTCAAAAACAGAAACAGAAAAACATACCATATACTTATACATATGTAGATATATAATTTGTACTGCATACCATTGGCATTTCATGACAAATGAATTTTATATATAGTCATAATCTGAACTTCAAATATATATGTATATGTATGTACATGATATCTTTTACATGTAAAGATTGCTCTCCCATCAAATGTTACCCCCCCATTCATACATATTCATTTCAATGAACATTTTTACTCATTCCAATACTCATTCATTGGAGAAATATCAAGAAGTGTATGTGTGCAAGTGTGTGTGTGTCAGTTTCTATTGTTAGTTTATACATAGTATTCACTGAATTCACAAGAAATTTATATTTAGTGGGCGTAATGGTAAACGACACAATTGAATACAATTCAATACATCGATCATTTCCAAGAAATTAGAAAACATTTTGGCACAAAAACATTTGCTTAACTCATTGAAGCTGTGCCAGTCAGATCGATCGATCGCCTGACTGACTGACTGACTGACTAACTGACTAACTAACTAACTAACTGACTGTCTCTTTATCGCTATGATGTATGAATGGATGGTATCAAAGCGGGTTGCGAATGGTTGGGTAAGGGGGAGAGGTTTCATTGTGGGTGTTTACGGGTTGGGTGGTAGGTGGCTTGTGTATCAGTTTTCTGTGTGTGTGTGTTTTTTTTTCATGCTTTTGGTGACTGGCAGCGTCGGGGTGGCACATGGCGGCCGATCACTTGATCGCACGTGAACGCTATTTTGAAAGCATTTGACGCAATTGCGAAATTGAGAAATTGAGGTCTCAGGCGCTTATTATATACATACATACACACACACATACACACATACATACAAATATAAACATATTTACATAAATAATTTTTGCTTCCCCATTGACTTTGGCTGGCTTGTCGGGTTTTTGGTATCTATATTTGTATGTATGCATGCGTGTGTGTGTGTGTGTGTGTTAACGCATGTATTTGGTTTTTAATTTTTTCTTCTTCTTCTGTTTGTTTTACTATTTGTGCTGTTGTTTTTGTCTAATTTTATTACAGAATAATAATTAAAATGATTTTAATGCGTTTTTCTTCTGAAATGTTCAAGCTCAAGTGAAAATGATGTGCAATATTTTTATCCTTTCATTTTTATTTTTGCATCATTGTTTTTTTTTTTTTTGTTGTTTTTGTGCTATTTTTAGAAGGGAAATTCGATGCAACAGAATAATTTTGCTTATTTGTTTGTTGATTTTGTTTGTTTTCTTTTGGTTTTCCATATCATGAAATTATAAATTGAGATATTGTTAAATATACAAAAACGTTTCTTTCTAATCTACAAATACTTAAACGGAAGTATCAGTTGATTTTGCCAAAGTCTAGACGCTTTTAGGTCTATCATTAAATAAAATAAAATAAAAAAATCCAGTACTTCCCGGTTCAGTATACTAAAATCCACAAATCGTCAAATCGAAATTTAAATCGAAGAAAGAAAAAAAATATTATTTGCATGCCCTGTATCATCTAGTAGATGAATTGAGGGGTAGACTTGAACATTAAGTATATGAGGTATAGAAAATGTAAGAATATATGTGTATGTAGATATATGTATATTCATATAAGAGACAGTAATTGGTTAGATATTAAAATTCACTTCTGAATAATTATTTCTGACATTTTATTTTCAAAAATAAAGTTGTTTTTTTTTTTTTATTCAGAATAAAAACTCATTCTTAATTTTTATGTTTAACTTTGAAAATAATTATAAAAAATAACAGTTTAAATAATATTTCTGATATATATGAATATATATATATATATACCAAAATTGTTGATTTCCTTCGATAAAGATACTACTTGATATACATATATATATACATATATGTAAGTATTTTTTTTGTCGATATATATTTTAAAATCTATAAAGCCTTAAGCTTTAGATTCTTGGTATTACGATAGGCTATAATAGCTTAATAAATTGTCTGATTTACAAATTTTTCAATTTATTCAAGAATAAAAATAAAAATTTGATATTAATAAATAATTCATCAGGTATATTATATAGTTAATATATTACATTATATAGATAGTGTATTATTTTCGTTATGCATTATATATGCATGTAAGAATTAACATAAGAAAATCTTCTAATACTTTAGCTATAATACAGGGTATTATTTGGACTATGCCACATTTTAATTATTATTATTATTATTATTTTTTTTTTTCGCAACTTCATTGTCGCATTGGGCATAAAACAAACACATGGTCGTGTTTGTTGATTTTTAACTATGTACATGCCTTTTACTTATCTATGGAAGCAAAAAAGAAAAAAAAAAAGTTATTTTAGTTAAAGTAAAAGAAGTGGTCGTAGTATACGAGTATGAGGCAACTTTGTTGCTTGCTGATAAAATGCCAGAGTTATCAAATATAGCAGGGTGAGTAGCTATTTTCTATTGATACAACTCTGACTCTGACGTCACCAGCGTTGAAAGTGTAAGGCCAAAGTCAACTCCTAACAAAGATAGAGAAAGAGGAAGATAGAAAGAGAGAGAGAGAGAGAGAGAGAGAGGGAGAGTGATGGAGAGAGGGGAATGGGAGAGAGGTGAGATTGAGGGGGAACTACCAATGTAAATTCTTGAAAAGCAATTAAAGCAAACAATCCCAAGCTTAACTTTCAAGTGAATTTCATGAATGGAAATCGGATTTGTAAGCCGGAAAAGATGCTAACAAAAAAAAAAAAAAAAATAAATAACAAGAACAAAAACAAAACTCTCTCAACACTCGGCTCTCAGCTCTCTTTTGTCAATATTCACTTTGGGGTCAATAGAATATTTATTTGCGGCACGTGGCCTGGCCTGGCCTGGCCCTCTGTTAAAAAATGAACAGCGACGGAACGAGCGAGCGCGCGCGCGACTGTTGCTGCGACTCAACAAAATTAAACAATAAATAAAAAGGCCAAAATGGAAGGCAACATCACCAATGACAACAACAACAACAGCAACAACAAGAAAAACAACAATAACAAAACAAGAAGAAAAAGTTTGCAAAGGTAGCTCAAAACAAATGGCAAACTATTAACGCATTTGTTTACACGCCACAACAACACAAGCAACAGCAACAACAGCAGCAGCAGCAACAACAACAATGCTCAAAAACGACTGTCATAAATTTTGGCACAAACCCGGCCAACAAAAAAAAAAAAAAAAAAAGAAAAGAAAATAAAAAATAAAAAATAAGCAAGCCCAAAAAACACACATATTCTCAATAGAGCAAAAAGGGTAGCTTTTTGCTGCCTTTTTTTTTTGCTTCTTTTTTTATCCGTTTTTTGTCTTTTATTTCCTTCTCTCTCTTTTTTTTTCTTTTTTTTTTTTTTTTTGCCAAAAAGAGTCACCATAAGTTGATCAAGTGATGAGCAATGACCGGACCGACCAGACTAGAACTCAATTTCAAGCCTATATTTGCAATTTCATGGAAATTATACAAATATCTTGAAAATGAAAAACCACAGCAAGCCGAAATAAAGAAGAAAAGCAGGAGAGAGAGAGAGAGAGAGGGAAAGATAGGTTATAGATATAGATTCACCTGTTATTACCTGTATATTGCTAGAAAATTAAAAAACTTATTATATAGTTGAAATTCTATTTAGATCCTTGCTGGGGCTTAAATTATATATTTATAATAACATCACCCAACAGTCAATCTTAAGGGAAAATATATGGCTTAGTGTCTAGAATATCTGATGAAAATTTACAAAAAAAAAAAAAACAATTAAACAATTTCAATTTGTTTATGAAACAGATTTCCTCAATAATTATGTATATACATCTCAGTCTAGGTTAAGGAAGATTAAAATTTTAAGAATTATAACAATAAAATCAAAAAGAATAGATTGTTATTATTATTGTTTTTTTTTTTTTTTTTTTAGCAAAATTTATCTTAAGTTTATTACAGTTAACCGGATTTTTTGTTTGCTTAAATATACATATAAATATGAGCCATGCAATTCCCCTTTTGACAATAACAATTAAATACCGTTTCATGAGCTAAAATCTTTGTTCATTGAACTAGTTAAATTCTTAGTTAAGTCAAATGGCGAACAGGTTTTTTTTCTTCTTATATATATACATATATACTATATATAGAAATGAATTATAAGCAATTAAAAGATGATATTTTATTTTTAAAATTCATTCACCCTTGAACTTGAACCCAGTTATTGTTGTATTCCATAGGACATTAGAGAGAATATGAGATTAAGTACTTTCCATTAAACTCTTTCATTCCCCGCTGTTTTGCAGAACACAAAACAAAAAAATGTAATAAATTTATTTATGATCATTGCATATATGGCAAAAAGATATTGCCAAATTTGCACATTTGTGGCAACCGCCGCCGTGTGGGCCACAACAATTCGACAAGCGAAACAGAAACAGAAACAGAAAAAAAAAACAAATGTAGACAAGTCAGCATATATAAATCAAACAACCTGCACACGCGCTAAAAACAATTCCACCAATCCATCCATCTGTCCGTCCGTCCATACGTCCATTCGTCCGTCTGTCCGTCCGTCAGTACATTGGGTAAGCAGAATACGATACCAGACACCAGGCAGGGGGCGACGGCCTCCCGTATAGATATTGTAGACATGGAATTTCGCATAAACAACAAGATCGCCAAAATGAGACAAGGTAAGAGAAAGAGAGAGTGAGAGAGAGAGAGAGAGCGAGAGAAAGACACACTGAGAACTTTTTCTTTTAGGAAAGACGGGGGTAAAAGGAAAAGTAAGCTGTGCAGTCTAAAATTGGAGCGAAATGCGATCTGCGGGCGCATTCAATAAATATGATGAACATTTTTTCTTTTTTGCCAACACCCACTAGTCTTACACACTCACACACACACACAATCACCCATGCATACACACACACTCACATAGCATATACACAAGATCAATGAAGACGATAAAGTGCGCTGTAAGAATTTCATATGCTATTTCATATTCTGCTTGCACATTTTACACAAAAAATTTCCCTCAGTGTATAGAGTATAAATGTCGATCATTGTGCCTTCGGTTGATGTCTTGCATATGGCGAGCAAAACGTTGCGCGTGCGGTCAAAAAATTGGGGCATTGAAAAGGCAAGGTGGCAGAGGCAGCGGCAGCAAGTTATAGCCAACAGACAACTAACTCGAGGAGGAAATGCGATGTGAGCCAGAATTTGTGGGCAAAAAGGGGGGGCGAAGTGGGGGGGAGTGACTTGTGGGCGTGCATTTTGCGGCGTGTGCATCTATTTGTTTGCCCACGAGTGTGTGTGTGTTTACATTCAACACAATACCCAACAGATGGCTAGACGTCTAGATTGAATGGCCAATGGATTGTAGAAGAGGAGTATGGGGTAGGGAAGCGGGTGGGTGGGTGAATAGGTGGGTGGATGGGTGGTTGGTTAGTTGGTTGGTTTGCTTAGTTGGTCGGTCGGTTGGTTGATTGAGTAAAACTAGAGCATTTTTTTTCTTGTTTGGAGCAAAATACGTCTCGACCGACCTCCTTGCATTCAAAAGTGGTTTTCCATTGGGTGGCGGCGCGGCGGTGTTGTCGGCGCTTTCTATTGATCAGCGTCATGCGAAATACGATATGGGAACATAGACGCACAAATACACACACACGCACCCAACAATAAGATCTACATACACACGGTCGGTCGTCGGAAAGGGGGGGAGGTGAATGAATGCGTGCGCGTCTTACATGACGTATGAGTGATGTGTTTGTTGGAATGCCTTGAAGAATGCCGCACGAGGCGTATGAGTGATATTATGTTGTGCGCACTTGAATGAATAATACAACATGTTTTTTTTTTGTTTTTTGTTTTTAAAACCATACATACACACACGCACACACGCACGCATAGATATAATATTTTTGGGCCTTTTTTATTTTTGGCTCTTCCGTCTGCTTTGAATGTTTGAATGGGTTAAATTTGGTTTGTTTCTTCTTTTGTTTCTTTATTTTTTTTATTTTTTTATTTTTTCACTTACACTTGGGCCTTCTGTTTTGGATGTGTGTGTGTCTGTTTTATTTTATTTTTAATTCGTTTTGAATTGCAGTCTAAATGAGTGATTCATTCCTTTTCATTTATTATGTATGTGTGCATATAGCTGCTGATTTTGGTTTATTGAGATTTATTACAAAATCAAAAATCATTGGCATCTCATAATAAGCTAGAAGTCATCTATCCATCATAGGAATATTTCTGGAGTGATTTTATACATATGTATGTATATAAATTTATTATTCGAAGATGGCTTAAAGGCTAACAAAACAATGAATAAACTGATTTGACAGGAGTTTTAAACTGAAATCAGTTTAAAAGAAACTGATAAATATATTTAATATATATTTAATATATTAATATAATTCTTAGATAATTCTAATTAGGATAGTTGATAGTTGATAAGAAATTATTGTATTGTTTTTTCTTACTAATTCTATATATAATTATTTGTTTTCCAAAGATAAATGAAATTTTGAATGGATATTTGAAAAGTTTTTTAACTTTTCATTTTTTGGAAAATTATCTCAATTAATGTATTTGTCGACATTGGTGAAAAGACAATTGCATAATTGTAAGCACAAATAATAAGTATATATGTATATTTCAATATCAAAAAGTAATATGTATATGTATATATCTTTAAATAATTACAAATATGGCCTCTTCTAAGATTCTTTCCATACTGAGGTTACATAATGTGACTAACTATTTAATTTCATATGTTTCCAAGCAGCAGCAGACAATAATATAGTTAGTTGTTTAGTCTTAATCTAAATGAATCTCATGGACTAATCAAATCAACTTTCCTCTTAATCCAAACCCCCCCCTCCTCCCCACACACCACAAAAAGAAAGAAGAGAATTTTCACATACATACATACATACATATGTACATGTGGTTATGATTACTCTTACGTCAGTGTAGAATTTGAGGAAATTTAATAATCATAAAAAAAAGAAGAAATAAGTAAGAAAGAGATAGAGATAGATAGATAGATAGAGAGAGAGAGAGAGAAAGAGAGAGAGAGGGAACAATAATAAAAGCCAAAGGCACGCAAAAGAGCCAACGCGGCATGACAAATGTGCGATAGCGTTAAATAATTTTTATGATGCGTTCGCAATATAAAAGCGGGCAAATGTTACGGGTTGGTGACGGGGGGGGAGTAACACTCTCTTGCTCCCTCTTTCTCCGTATCTATCCTACTCTCTCTCTCTCTCTCTCTCTCTCTCTCTAGCAGCTCTCTCATTCTCTTTCTCTTACTCTATATATGTATGTATGTTTTTTTTTTCGCATTTCCATACCCATTTGACTCTATCTCTATGTATTTTGTGTTTTGTTTTTATCACTCGCTCTCTCTCTCTCTCTCTCTCTCTCTGTCTCTCTCTATCTCTCATTCTCTCGCTCGCTCGCTTGCTCGTTCGCTCTGTTTTGCGGCCTTCTTGACAAACTAATCAGCGGCACGTGTTCATTCTGCAGCAAAGTGACAATTTCCGTCAACCGCCCACCACTTACCCCTTTTGCTATCACTTTTCTTTACTGTTTTTTTTTTTTTTTTTTTAGCCTTGTTTTTTCTTTTACGTGTGTTATGTTATTTTTCTGGTTTTTTTTTGTCTCTTCTTGTGTTTTGTTTTGTTTAATTTTTTTTCAGCATTTTCACTTCTTATTTCAGTTTTATTTTTGTGCTTTTAATTTGTTTATCGCCGTTTTTTGAGAAATGCAACTGTTGCGGAAATACGTGCCATACCGTAACGCCCCTAACACCCACCACCCCCACCAAAACCAACACCTATGCGTATACATGCGTACATATGTATGTATGTATGTATGTATGTATGTATGGAAAGCAACGGGCGTACCCAATTTTAAAGAGCTTTCGAGGTTTGTTTATTGCTTTTTAATGCTGCACTTATTAACGGTCTTATATAGTATATAGATATAGAGGCACTCATATTTTCATACTCATGCTTTCATTTCAATTTGTTTTTTTCTTTTTCTTTCTTTCTTTCCTTTGACTTTATTTCATGTCCAAATGAAAACCAAATTGACAAGTTGCCTTTTGGACTCTTTTTTTTTTTTTTTAATATAATGCCGTCCTCCTTTCCTTCAGTCGGCCTGCATTGGTATTTAGCTTAGGGTCTTAGGGCAAATGAAAGATCGGTCTGCCTGTCAAGTGGCTCAAGTAGTGTGGAATGCAGATTCAACTGCGTGTGCGGCGACAACATTTGCTTCCGCTAACGATAAAGCGACAAAGGCGCCAAACTAACTTCATTGCGTATACGTCGCGTTGTCAGCAAGAGAAGGGCAAAAAAAATGAAGCAAGCAAGTCGTCTCTGCCGACTTGGAGTATACCCTGTACCAAAAAAGGATATTTGATTTAAACAGACTCCTTCCAAATCCCCATTGATTGAATATAAATTTTTGAAAAAATTCTCGCAATAAGCCCAAACATCAAATTCATGCTCTCTCGCTCACTCATATCAGTGAACGAAACTAATGCGTCATACGGTACAAAGCAACATGCATGCGCATGCTATCTCGCTCACACATTTCAGTTGCTGCTTCCCATAGAATTTCAGTACAAAACATATATACGTATTATCTCCGATATTTATTGGCCGATTTCGGTCAAATTCGGTCTGACGGTACATATTGGCTATAGAATTGGGTCTACCAATAATAATAAATACTGTAGCTTTAATAGAACTCTAGTTATAGTTTTTTCTAATTTGCGGGGGCGGAAGTGGGCGTGGCAAAAATTTGAAACAAACTTGATCTGCCTGCATACTATACGGATCTACAAAAAAAATTTGGTTGCTCTATCTCTTATAGTCTCCAAGATCTCGATGTTCATACAGACAGACGGACAGACGGACGGACAGACAGACGGACAAGTCTCAATCGACTTCGCTATTGATACTGATCAAGAATATATATACTTTATGGGGTCGGAAAATTTTCCTTCTGCCTGTTACATACATTTTAGCGACTTTAATATACCCTTGAACCCTACGGGTACAGGGTATAAAAATCAAATAATGAAATACAAACCGAGTGAAAGCGGAAATGTCAATAGACTTCTTTTTCGGGTATTTAGATAAAAAAAAATATTTAATTATACTACACATTCCATTAGAAGATGAATTTGGTATACATATCTACATATATAATAAGCGAGATCAATATAAGTACATGCGTATGTAGAGCAGGTTTTTTTTCTTCATTTATATCTTAAATAATAATTCTTCTCAGTTACATCTTTTTTTGGATGCCGCCAATTGGCAACTTTCTTGACAGGCTTCATCAGAACTTTGTGATGGTTTCTTCAGGTAAGGTAACAACGTGAACAATGCTTTCATCCATGGACGACGGGTAAATGGGTTCAGCAATCTTCTCAATTGCATGCGTTGAACAAAATTTGTGCAGATTCAACAAAGTTACCTTTAGGTGGCAATTATAAGTTTTCTTGCCATAAAACTTGATATTCATACAATAAATTCAAGTTTCAGTTGTTTCACTTAAAGGTATAAACAACTAAGACTAACTTTAAAAAATATATGTATATAAAACTTTTGTATTGAAAAATATATATAAAAAGTTATACAAATAGCAAAAAGGTGTAAAAATCAAAAAATTTCTACTATAGCTCTGAATACAGCCAAAAGAGATTACAAGAACTTCAAAATTAGCATTCTGAATCCGAAATTACACCCGCCAATAGATAATTTGCAAAGGGTTTATAAACTTCGTCTCTTTTCTAGTTGTAAGTTTAAACAATTTAAAATTGAAATAAAGTATTTATAGATCTCTATATCATTTGAAAATCTGTTTAGCCTCCACCTTGTTTATGGAGTGGAACATTCAATTGTTGGCAATTTTTCTATTTAAATTAACGTCAGTTATATTTCCTTAATTTTGTGCTGTGCGATGTGTGTGTGTTTTTTTTTTTTTTTGTTTATTTAATGACCCAAATAAAGTAGTTCGCATTTGTTATCCCGTTTCATCCGCTGGCAGTATGAACAACTTAATTAATTCACCACAATTGATATTAAATCATTTTTTTTTTTTTTTTTTTTTTGATATGTATAATTTTATATAATTTGTTTTTTCCACTACCGCAAAACGACGACTATCGAAATGCTTTTTAATCGAATCTCGTTTTTTTCTCTGTGTTGTGTCCGATTTGACATTAATTCGAATGTGATTTAAAAGTTAACAATCGCAATTTACAACTCTACCTGATGCAGTTAAGCCAAACTGAACCAAAAACTAACAATAATAAAAAAAAAAAAAAAAAAAGAAATAAGGAACAAAGTCATAAAAACCGTTGGAAATTATCGACACGCGTTTGAAATTGAAACTATGTATGTATTTATATATATACATATAATCGGTTAGTCCGTTAGTCAGTCAGCCACTTTATAGCTAGTCATTGTTTATTCAATTTAATATGAATTTTCATTTTTTGTCTTTTAGTTTTTGTGCTTTGTTTTTTCTTCTTCTTCTTTGTTTTACTATTATTTATAGTATTGAATCATGGTAAACCATTTCTCGATAACATTCCAATTGTCCAGTCAATTTACCAACAATTTTTACAATTTAACTGTCAACTGAAAAATTTGCTAACGACATATTACAACAAATATTCTTCCAAAAAATTGAATTCAAATTGCTTTTCGTTTATCTATCTATCTATATATACATATATGTGTGTGTGTGTGTGTGGTAGAGTGAGAAAGAGAATTGTAAAATTGATATGACTGCCTGCCATATGGACAATCATCATTCAAACAATCGGATACCGTTTTGGATGTAATTGCCTCCCCCCTCCTCACCACCTCCCCACCTCCCACACATAGTCAAAGAGACACAGACACACAGCACTCAGCCAGAACAAACTAACTAAAATTTGTGAATTGCAGTTTTTGGACATGCTGCGACATGAGTGAATTTTAAGGGGGAAGGAGAAGAAGGAGGGAGGGGGAGGGTGGATAATAGTGGAAGGTGCAAACGGTAGCTAGCAATATTGAAAATCACACACAGCCACAGACACACACACACACAGTCAGAAAATCTCATTCTGTTAACATTTCATACATATGGCAATGACATACTAAAATTGACAATAAGCAACAACAACAACAACAATAAGCAACTCCAATCGTATCTACACAATAGAAAATACAATAATAACAATAGAATCGGATTCGGAATCGGAATCGGAATGGCAATCGAATTGTGTAAACATAAGCAAATGGCAAAATGACACCTCTCTCTTTCTTTCTATCTCTTATCTCTTTCTCTCTCTAACATGATGAAGAAGTGCCAATACACTTTCCGATAAAAGCAAAAGAAATACAAATGTACGTATGTATGTATGTATATATGAGATATGTGCATACATATATGATGTATGTACATATGTACATACATATATGTATGTATATGATGTTTGTAAGTAAAGTGGGGTGAAATAGATTCTCATTTTCATTCAGCAGATCAAAGAGCTTTTTGACAGATATGTTTTAAGGCAATAGCAGCCGGCAAACGATCTGTTTTTCATAATTTTTTTTTTTTTAATGGTTTTTTTTTGATTTATGACAATTTAGATTTTTTTATTATTTTCTTAAACTGATTAGACTCGGATTGATTTACTTAAATACTGTAAATGCTTTTGATAATATATATGACAAATCTTATTATTAGACAATTTTTGGTTAAAGAATTGTGGGACTAGTTTTTGGTATTTACAGAGAGTTCAACTGCTCACTATTTCCTTATATGTACATATTTTGAGCAATAATCCTTAAAGAGTAAATAAAATAAAATTATTTGCCAAAGAATCTCACCTCAAAAATGAAAGAAAAAATAGATGGATAATATTATATAAGAGAACTAATATATTTTATATTAAATATTAATATGTAAAAATATTTTCAATATTAATTTATAATATATATATATTTTGTTTAAAAGTATTTTTAATGTTTTGTTTTTTTTTTTTTTTTAAATAAAGGTATAACCCAATCAATCATACATAGGTCTTATATACAGATATATATATATCTGCACATAGATTTATATATCTACAAATGAATTATGCTATTCATTTATTTGTTTTGTCTTTACCTTGAGTTAGGGTATAGCCAAATGACTGGCACTTACCTACTACGAGTATATATATATATATATATGTATATGAAGAGTAACCCCAACCCACATTATGACGATCTTTACTCTACTACTCTACACTGTGAGATACTTAAAAGTTACACAGTTTCAAGTACTTATTTACACACACACATACAGACGGATACACAGCATGCACAGTAGAGATATGTATATACATACATAGATATATATATGCTATATATATATATATATATATCTAGATACAGATACATTTTGCACTTTGCCCATAAATGGCAATGGCAAATCGAGGCAATGTCGGTCGACCCCAACGTCAACGCCAACGCCACAACTGAAAATACGTTGGCGCTTTACTCTACTACATAACAACTACATACAATAGCAACAACAACAACAACAACAACTATAACAATAGCAACAATAACAACAACTACAACTACAACAACAATGACAATAGCAAACGAAAATCTAAAACCAAAAACGCTTTCATTCATAAAATCGCAAAAAGGAAGCAGCGACGCAACAGCAAACGTTGACAGCGACTGCGACACATGCCCAAAATTGTGGCATCCGCTTAAAGCTGCGACGACGCGACGTCAGCATCGGCATCGTCATCGACATCGGCATCGGCGTAGTCAGTGTCGGCGATTCGTGAGCAGTCGATTAGACAACGACCTCATTCTGTGCTCCACACCGTTCAATGCCTCCTCCCCTCCCACCCCCCACCCCTCCAAAAACCCATCACCAATAACTAACCAGCACTACCCGAACACTCTCATCACCCCCTCCGTTTGTCCCCACATAGCAACATATCCCATATAATATAAAAAAAAATTTCAACCGTCAGCCAGCCCCTGGCCAAACAGTCAAATGCTAATTAATATTTTGGTTTTGTTTGTATGGCTATCTCTTTCGGTGGTTTTTTTTTTGTGAATGAGTTGCTGTCACCGCTGTTGGCGTCGTCGCTGTCGCCGCTGCTCTGGGCCCAGCCCCCTTCATTCATCATCCAAGTTGGGCATAGCCATCAGCGGATCAGTGGATCAGTAGCAGCAGAGACAGAGCTATAGCCCATTCACTAAAAAAGCACACACACACACACACACATTGCAAGTCCGGAACTGGGCGCTTTGTTGCGGTATTATCAACTATGTATGATCACTGGATCGGAGCAAACTGTGGATGAGTGACAAAGGTCGTTTACTATAACCAGACCATATTGATATATAATTTGTGTCTTTACAAATATGTGTTGGAAATGAATATATGTCAATGGAATGGAAATATTATATTCCACAAAAAGAAAAAAAAACAACCCCAACAACAAAAATAAAATACAAAAAAAATCATTGACATTGACCAAAATACAGTATTTATTTTTTTTTTTTTTGTATTAATAGTTTATTCATTTATTTAATAAGCAATCATTATTTTATAATATATGTACAAGCATTATAACATCAGTTTCAAAATTATTTAGAATTATTATGATTTCAAGATCAATTTTAGCAGTATCTAAAAAATCTCTTTTTTTTAAACGACTCCACATTGAAAATTATTATATTAACATTATAAATTAACTTAGATTTAATAAAAAAAAAAACACTTTAGTTAAACAGACTGCTGTTTTTTTCCTCCTTCTATATTTTAAATTTTACATTAACTTTTAGAAGAGATATTTAAATCAAAAGAAATAGATATTAGATAGATTTTAGTACATTTAATTTAGGACTTGGATTTAATACTGATGGAAGGTCGAGGGTGTGGAGTCTTCTTAGGCGAAGGGTTTTTTTTTATAAAGAAAGTGTTTTATATATTAATGCAATGTTCAAAACAAATATCTAAAATTTCCTTTATCTATCTTTTTTTCACAAACAATTCTCTTGAATGTTCTCAAAAGTTCTTTTAAATAATAACATGTCATCCACTTTTCATACTAACTGGGTCAAATCAAAAGCAATTGAGATCGATCATTTTGCTGATTTGATATTTATATTGTTTATTTTTATATATGTGTGACACATTCAAATGATCTATAAATATCAACAATTTTAGATCATTTAAATTTGTCCTCCTTTTCTCTCTCTGTCTACATCCCGTTCTCTCTCTCGTTCTCTCTCTCTCTGTCTTTCTCTTTCTCTCTATTTTCATTTTTTCCTCTTCATTTCGTTGGTATTTTTTTTTATTGATTTTTTTCTTGTTTTTTTTTTTTCGTTTTCTTTTTCGGTTCAACAGGTGTTTTGTTTGTGTATTTGTTTTCCTAGTCATAAAACTGCATTCCAATGCAGTTGAAAAGGTCATAAATTCTCAACATTCCTTTGCATTGAATGCCAAAAAAATGACTAAATTCAAAAGAATGCGATTGCTTTAATAGCAGCAGCAGCAGCAGCAGCAGCAGCAGCAGCAGCAACAACAACAACAATAGCTACAATAGCTCCACTAGCAACAACAAACACAATTCCGATCATTGAATGAACTTTTTAAACTCAAACTCATTAATGATTATTTAGTGGAGACAGATCATTAACTCTTTTTTTTTTTTTGCCCAACAGCATACGGTCCAAGGAGGAGGGGGGAAGAAGGAGTGGTGGGGGGGAGGAGGCGAAAGTATGCTGAATAGTAAAAAAAAAACACACACACACACACACAAAAATGAAAGATTGATGAGCGCTGTAAATGGATTTTACAAATTTGTCTTTATTGTTTTAGCTAAAAGCAAAACCCATAGAAATGATATGAAGGTTTCGGTTCAGAGAGTGTTGATTGCTTTTTGCCCACTTACAGACACGTGGAGGCGATGGAAATGGTCAGAAAATAAATGAAGTTGGTCGATCGGTCGGTTGGTTATGCAGAAAATCAAAAAGAAAAAAAAAGAAGAAAAATCTAAAAAAATAAAATTAAAAATCAATCAAAATATTTAGATGAAATGATTTAATTTTGTTATTTATTTATTATAACATTTATTTGAATTTTATCATTTAACTTAATTTAATTGTTTATTTGATTTTAATTAATATTTCTTAGATTATTTATTCAAGTTTTTCGTACAACATTTGCCAAAGACTTTTCTACTTTGGAATTCCTTCATTAAGACGGAATCATTTTCCATATGCAGACAAGGTGGAAAGTTCCTCATCAAAAGGCATACACATATTTCAAACAGGTAACAGCAACAACAACAACAACAACAGCAAAATGAAAGAGAAAAAGAAAAGAAATAAAGGAATGGTGTAACACATTTGGTTTATTTGTGAGTTTTAGCTATTAGATCTTGGCATCGGCATTTTGGTATCTCCTCCTCAACATTGCCAACATCTCTTTCTCTCTATTGCTGTCTCTCTCTCTCTCTTTCTCTCTCTCTCTTGATTGGTGCTTCTATTTATTTGCTTTTGTTCAGTTGATTACAGAGACAATCGAAAACTTGTTGCTGCCGGCTGTTGTTGGCGATGCCCAAAACCGGCGGAAGGCAGAATGCAGCGGAAAAGCCACTTCAGTCAGCCGGCTAATAGCGGGTTTACACCTCCACTCTCTGATTATATTCGCCTCTTCCTTTAGCTCTTTCTGTTGTTGTTGTTGTTATTGTTGTTGTTGGTGTTGCTGCATTGCCAACAACACTCCAACACTCTGTCACTTTGCCCAACTCCAACAACTTGTTTGCATTGGCCTGCGATGCAACAGCGATGACAACAACAACAGCAACAACAACAAATGCTGGCGATATCAATTGGTGTTGTTGTTATTGTTGTTGCTTTTGCTATATGTTTTATTTTGGTTTTTCAGTTGTGGCCTGGCGGAACCGGTCGGCATCCGCATATATGCGACATTTATATGCCATTCACATTCCATGGACGCTGACTCACAGAAATTGGCGGTGGCGATGCCGATGCCCATGCCGATGCCGATGCCAATGCCGATGCCGATGGCGTCTGCCTCCGATCCACATCTACAACATTTGCCATCCATATGCATATCCGCCACTCACGCAGGCGGAGTAACAACACAACAACAACAACAACAGCAACAACAACAACTCCAGCAACAGCGCATGGGACTATGTCCGCCTACCAAACACAGACAATGTCTTTGCCAGTCACACAGTGGTCAACAAAAAAAAGACCCATACCCATATAATATACCGAATTATCGTTGAAATAATACCAATATCGATTAAATAATATTCACGATTTATTTACCTTATTTTATGGCTTAATTATTGCTGATATTTTGCATTAAAATTGAATACGATAGGAAAAAGAAATATGAGCTTGGTCGCTTGATTCTGAAATATATTTTCGGTCGATTCTGTAGAATATTTGAAAACTAATAACTATAAATTTGGTTTTAGACATTTAAATGGATCTAAAATAAGATATTCTCTCTATTTAGAGAGGAACACAGAAAAGGATATAAAATTTGAAAAATTAAATCCTTAAATGTGGAATTAGAAAAGAGAATAATATTAGAATAATGGCAAAATTCTAAAAACAAAAAGATAAATTTCGCAAAAATAATAATTTAAATCAAATTGAAATATATTTAAATTTCTTTTCAATGTTTGAATCAATACAAATATTCATTAAAAATTATCATTACAATATTATTAACTATAGTAACTATGAAGTTAAAAGTTAAAAGCTTGCAAATTTATTTAAATATTTTACCCAATCTCCATATGAGTACATAAAGATCGCTATATATACATATTTCAGAATCAAATTAAAAAGGAAAAAAAATTTTAATTAAATTGCATTAAACAGATATATGTACATATACTTTGCCATATCCTCATCCAATTATTGATTGCCTTATTATTATTCTCATTGATTTGTGACACAGTGTCTTGCAATTTTGAAAAATAATTCCATTTTCATACATTTATCAATGTGTTTTGTTCCACTGTTGTCAATGTTTGTGCTATTCGTTGGATTGCGTTTACTTATTTGTTCCGTTTTTCTTTTTTTTTTTTATTTTGTTGTTTTTTTAATGCCGCCTCGGTTTTGCCGTTTTTGTTGCTGTTGTTGGTTTTTCTGCTCTGAACCGGATGTTGTGGGAATTTTTGCATTCTGTTGTAGCTGGTGTTGTTGCTGTTGTTGTTGTTGTTGCTGCTGCTGCTGCTGTTGTTGTCGCTGCTGTTGTTTGCATTATTAACTGTCATACGCGTCGCGTAAATGCTTATTTTGTAATAATAAAATGTCATGTGTGGCAAGCTGCCGCCTCAGTGCACGCCCGCCCTCCCCCCTTCCCACGCCACCCCTTCTTCTCTGAAAACATTGCATGGTTGATGAAAGGGAGGGGCGAGGTGTGTGACAGAGCGAGAGAGAAGGAGAGAGGCAGGCAGAGGCGAAGGATAGACACAAACAAGTGACTTAGTTATCAGCATTGTTGTTATTATTGTTGTTGTTGTTGTTGCTACTGCTGCTGCTGCTGGTGCAATTGTTACTACTAGCTGGCTCTCACCCTCCAGATTGTTGTCGTTGTTGATGGCGCAAAATTTAATGACAGGCGTACGCCTTTTTTTTATGCCACAATTTGTGGCATGCTAGTTGAATTCTAAATATGCGTGCTTAAAGTCAATTTGCAAGACATTTTTTCCCTGCCCCCGAAAAAAAGAGAAAACAAAACAAAACAAAAAGAGAAACCTAAACTAAATTACTTATTAAAAAAAAATGTTGATACTTTACGTATACTTAATACTTTTCAAGTTTGTTCTTGCCCCATCTCTTTCTCCTCCTTCCCTCCTCCTTTCGTAACCGCAAAAGTGGTTAAAAATGCATTTCCTTTATGCCAATTTGTACAAAAAACAATTAAAATGATAGCATAACTTTTAAATTTTTTTGTGGTAAGATAAAAAAAAAAAAAAAAAAAAAATATTTGAATGCCTGTTAGAATAATGGACTGACTGACTTACTATTGTATTTTGTTGTTAATTCTGTGTTTTTATAATCTCTATTTAAAAAACATTTCTGCAGAAATTGTTCAGTCATAATTAGTCGGAAGATTGCAAAAATAATAAAAACAAACACAGAAATCACATAAATCCATAAAGTCAAACTAAAAACAAATATTCCTTCAAGATGATATCATAACCTTCCTCCGTCATCCCCCCCCTTCATCCGCTCTCTCACTCTTTGTGTTATAGGAAGTCACATACATACATACGTATGTACATATGTATATGTATGTATAATATATATGTATTACAACCATATCAAGTTTTGATTCCATTATCTTTGGTCGCTGAACTCTGCCAAAAATATGAAAAGAATGAAACATCTTCTTAGGCAAAGTTCAAAGTATTCATATATGTATATATGTATACATACATATATTGCGATAAACAGCCAAATACTAAGAATTTGAAAAGTCAGGAAACTGAAAACAATTCGACATCGATAATATTAAATGACTTTTAGATATTCTGTATTATGTGGCCGATAAGGATAGGCATTAAATTCTATTTTAAGTAAGGCTGAGGAGGAATATAATTTGCTTAATGTTAATGTATTATTTAATCTGCATTTTAATTAGATTTTAATTACAATTGCAATTATTGATTTATTTTAAATTTAGATATGAAAATCAAGCTCTTAAAATAATACACAAAAAAATATGTTAAAAATTTAATTTTACCATATACTAGACACTCCCCCTTCCTCTTTGTTGATATTCCTTTTAATTTGGAAAACATTTATATATTTCTTATAAAATTCAAATAAATTACATAAATAGATTTTCCTGCTTATTTTTTTTAACAAAACGTTAATAGAATCCTCTCCAATAATAATTGTTAATTTATAATGCTTAAATTAAAATGCAGCTCTGTTTTTCTTCTTGTAAATCCTTAAAATATTAAAAGTCAGATACTGAGAGTTGCCAGATCATTTTACACATTCAGCTAGCAAACTTTTATGCATTTATTTAATATCTTTTGCATTGAGTTTTTGGTATAATATTATATTTCCTATATGGTATATACATATATGTACATATATGTAGGTACATATATATAACATTTTCCTATTGCATATGCACACATAGATATCTATGTACATATGTGAGTGTCTGCCTGTGTGTGTATGTGTATATGTGTTTGTTTTTTTCCTTTCTGACATTTGCAAAATTCCCCAAACGCAAATTATTTGGTCACGCGAATAATTTATTATGCGACCTGTCCCACCATCATCGTCGCAATGTTCCCCGGCATCTCGTGACGACGGCAACGGCAACGGCAACGGATGCGGCAACAAAAAAATAAAAACCTGCCCGACCCCAAAATGAGAATACACTCACACCCACTTAGAGTCGACCTCTTTTTTTTTTTTCCTCCTCTGATGCCCCCTCCAAACCCCACAGCCATCCCCTTATCATCGTTATTCCTTCATTTTCATTTCAGTTTGCTTTTTTTTTTTTCTTTATTATTTTTTATTATTTTTCATTTTTTTCCATTTTTTCATTTTGTTGTTTCATTCATTGCGCGCAGATACGAGGCATACTGTGAGCGTACTATGAGATACAACTGGCGCACAGCTAGCGTACTATGAGATACAAAAAAATGCCACTATGACTGTGTCGTGCAAGTGTGTGCATTCATTATCAGGCCTTCCTCTACGGCACATCACCCTTCCGCACCCACTTAACCCCCACCGAGAGCACTCGCTCTCACTACCCACCCAACCACCCACATTTTCTTAATGAATGAATTGAAGATAATTAATTCGTCGACTGCTGCTGCTGCTGCTGCTGTTGCTGTTGCTGCAGTGTGTTCAAAAGAGGTTAGCCGAACGAACCGTGGTGCTGGGTACTGGGTACTGGGTACTAGTAGTAGAAGCAGCCAGTCGCTGCTGTCGGGTGGGGGTTGGTGGATTGAGGGGGAACTTAGAGAAATTGTGCATTGGCGTGACCAATTTAAGAGGGCGGAAGGGCAAGCGGGTTAGTTGTAGTAGTAGTAGTAGTAGTAGTAATAGAAGAAGAAGAAGCAGAAGAAGAAGAAGAGGACTGAAGTGGCTAACCTTATCATGCAATCGCCCCTTTCGCTTTTCATGCAAAACATCCAAATTGTTGGCTAAAATTTCATTCGTTCAACAAAAAAAAAATTCAAATTCTCTACTATTTGGTTTTTTTTTCTGTTATTTCTCTACCGCCTCCGCCTCCCCCCTTCCCCCTTTAATTTTATGGCTTACTCGTGTGGCCAATTAAAATTTCGACTCAATCTGCATAGTTTCTGTGTTTTCCTTTTCTCTTTTTTTTATTTACTGTATTTTATAGTATTTCTCCTTGTTGTTGTTGTAGACATTGCTGTGGCATTCATGCAACATGAATCATTCATATCAATTAGTCTCTTTGTCTATTAAAAAGTTATTACTCAATGTTAATTTTTGTTTTTTTTTTCTTTTTTTTTTTTGTATATTTACTTTGCCATTTATTTAATTTTTGTCTTTCACCAAAGAAATATTTGCCTAGATCAAGAAAAATTATATAATGAATGTGTGGATACTGTTACCAAAGAGCAAATTGAAATTGTTTAAATATATAATAAAAGTATGCAAACATTTTAATATAAATATTAAGAAAAATAATCATCAAATTATTCACAAATAAAATAAAAATAATATTATGTAAATAAATGGAAAATTCATTAAATTTAAAAATAAATATTTCCACTTATTTCTTATTTTTATATCTATGCAATTAAAATTTTATCAAATTTTTTTTATTTATATCGGAGAATTCCATTAGAAATTATGTAAAATATTCAAATGGTTTTTGTTTTATTTATTTCTTTTACTCATTTACATTTAAAGATATTAAGTTACTTATGTGGATAAATTCCAATTGACATTATCAGTTATTTTTGTTGTAGTTGTTGTATTTTTTTTTTTTTTTTTTTGTTTGTTTGTTTTTTATTTTGTGGTCTTTGCAATCTCACTTGCGGCCTGCGTGCCATTATTTTTGTATAAATTATGAGACTCGGTCGGTTCGGCTTATTGTGAATGTGAGTGTGTGTGTTTTTGTGTGTGTGTGTGTGTGTGTGTGTGTGTGTGTGTGTGTGTATGGCACGTGCCTGACTTTCTGCTGCCTGCCTGCCTGCCTGTGCAGTGAAGTCATTTCTCTGTTTTAGTTTTGATTTCGAAATCGGTAACGTTATGACGCCATGGAATTACCCGCCTACGCCTACGTCTCTTCTATCTTAAATAGAGTCAAGTTGAGAGAAATAAATACAATATAAATTCACTCTCTCACATCATCGCAACCGAAATAGAAACTCTGATAATGTTCTTTAAGCTAAATGGAATGCAATTTCTAGTAAAACTTGATGATAATAGTGACGCATTATCCCCAACCAACACCCCACCCCACCCCCTCCTCCATCACAAGAACATATTGAATGGGTGCGATAATGTGACATTTTGCCTAATGCCATGTTGAATGACAATTAGGTTTTAATCTTGCAATTAGCTATAGAAGATGTTG